>ML779265.1:678648-718430 GCA_009831015.1 Picea engelmannii
CGCATGCGGGCCTTATGGATTGTGCAACAATAACAATGTTCAGTCCTGCAACTGCGTGTCGGGTTTTGTCCCCAGAGACAGCCAAGAATGGGAATCTCAGCAGTGGTCAAGCGGCTGTGTTCGGAAGACACCCTTGCGATGCAGCCATGGCGGAAACCGGACCACCACCGACGTGTTTGTAGAACTGAGTGGCAAATCTATGCCCCCTGGAGGGGTTCAATACAAAGGCCAAAGGCAGTGCCAGACAGCCTGTCTCAGCAATTGCTCGTGCACCGCATACGCCTATGTTAACGACACTTTGCGGACGTGTGTAATGTGGTTCGGTGAATTTCTAAATCTGGCCGATACCTCCAACGGCGTCTCTCTGTTTCTGCGGTTAGATGTCGCTGATGTGCCTCATTCCTCTAATTCCAACAAGAAGGCGACTCTTGCCGGCGTGGTGGGCGGTGTTGTGGGCGGACCGGTTGCTATTCTGGCCTTTCTGTTGTTGTTGTTTCTCTGGTGTTGTAAGCGCCCGGTCTTGTCTGCAACAGAATACGTGCCCGTTGGGCTTACTGTATTCACTTACAGAGCGCTGCAGAGTGCAACGAAGAATTTTTCTGAGCATCTGGGAGGCGGGGGCTTCGGCTCCGTCTTCAAAGGGACTTTAGCAGATAGATCTCTTGTGGCAGTTAAGAAGTTGGAGGGTGTGAGCCAAGGAGAGAAGCAATTTTGCATGGAGGTGAGTACTATCGGAGTGGCACAGCATGTGAATTTGGTTAGGCTGCGGAGATTTTGCACAGAGGTCTCCCAAAGACTGTTGGTGTACGAATACATGCCTAACGGCTGCCTCAGCTCCTTCCTATTCAAAAAATCCCCGAGAGATGATCAGTTGCATAATTTGTTGGATTGGAAAACGCGCTTCGGCATCGCGGTGGGAACTGCCCGGGGAATTGCTTACCTGCACGAGAATTGCAGGGAGTGCATTATTCACTGCGATATCAAGCCGGAAAACATCCTCTTGGCTTCCAATTTCTGCCCGAAGCTGGCCGATTTCGGGCTGGCGAAGCTCCTGGGCAGAGATTACAGTAAGGTCTTGACGACCATGAGAGGAACCAGAGGGTACTTGGCCCCCGAGTGGCTTTCAGGCCTGCCCATCACTGTGAAGGCTGACGTTTACAGCTTCGGCATGACATTGCTCGCAATAATTGCGGGGCAAAGGAACATGGACAAGGTCTCGGAATCCGGCGAGCTGTTCTTTCCCGCGTGGGCTGCAGCTCAGATCAGCAACGGAAACGTCATGGAGGTGCTCGACAAAAAATTATTGAACGATGCAGACGTGGAACAAGTAAAGAGGGCTGCCAGATTGGTTGGATGGTGCATCCAGGATGACGAAGACGCAAGGCCGGCGATGAGTAAAGTGGTGCAGATATTGGAGGGAATTATAGACGTACCGCCTTTGCCCCCAGTTCCCCCCTCTCTCCAGACCTGTGGCGACAGTCTAGTCGTTTTCTTCTGGGACAAAGATGCCTCTGCACAGGCAGGCAACGACACTGGTAATCCCTCCACTCCGCTGTAGAATCTCACGCAATATCGTCTTTGTTACTTATATTTTATTTTCATCTAAATGTTTTTTCCGATTTATCGAAGTCGAAATTATAATAGAATCATCCCACCATAAAATTGAAAGATTGCTTTCACTAGAAGTCGAAGTCGAGTGAAAATGTTGATAAATGTGAGAACGAGTTCGACGGATGCACAAGCTTTTGAGTGATTCGTGGCAGACCATTGAAGATTGTACTTTTCTTTCATAATTTCTCGTACGTATTTTTGTAAAACAACCACGCAAGGACACTTGTTATAACCATGAAGGTTTCATCCCTCTCCCATCCCATGAGATTATAGCAATTCAAATAGATTATCCCAATATCTTGAGCAAAAGAATGCATGGCATCTCTTCCTTATTTTTGGTGTATTAAATTCTATGATATAAATAAAAAGGAGGTGAATTAATATGAGGAGAAATTTAATGTTTAATTTATAATATTTTTTTATTAAATTTAATAAAAATATATTTTTATATAAATTAAAATTAATTGTGATGATGGGTTGAAAGGTTAAAACAAATGCACTCTTAACAGCTGCAATGAAGAAGGGAGTTTTACTCTATTCTTACCAAATGGTTGTCATTCTTAAATGTTAAATTGTGATTATTGGCGAGTATTTTTAGCTCATACCAATTCTTTATTCATACCATTTCTCAATAAAGGTCTTCGCACGAAACCCGGTAGCTTGTCATGTCGTTTCTTTTCTGTGTCCCTTCGGCGAGGACTGTACTGCAAGTATGAACATAGTAATCGCTCTTTGATTTTCTGTTAGTTTGCAGGGGATGAATACATTTTTTTCATTTATGAATATATCGTTTATATAGAATGTGATTACTTGATGTGATCTAAGTAATTCTCATCATTTCCTTGATCCACCAAAAAAATTAAAATGTAAAAATTAAAATGTAATTTGATATACTATTTGGTTATATATAAGATTAAGTTTAAATATTATAAAAAACATATGATTTTATTGGAGGTAGTATATCTTATAGCTATAGGTATATTGGTTTTTTTTTATTATTTCGGTTGAAAACATCTTTTGAGCATGAACTATGACTTAAAAGTGTTTTTAATTGGCTAAGAGTGAGTTCCTTGATATATAAAAAAACATACTAGAACAACCCAAGATCCAAAAGGATATGGAAAAAGTGGAATTTTTTGGTTTACAAATCATTATAAAATTATTTCAAGTGACTAGATTTTATTTACCTTTTAATTACAAAATATGATCTTGTCGTTAGAAATTAAAGATGTTGGCATATTCTCGTAGTCATCTCCAAATCAATAAATGACATTGAGAACATTAGCTCCCTTGCATTTACTAATTTATTTCATTTTTACTTATCATGATTAAGAAATTACTAAGTTGACTTATCATAATCATATTTACAAATGCCAAGAACATTACTTGACTTTAAACATTTACTTCTTCACTATTAACTTTTTACAACGTCCAATTTCCATTTCTGCCACGTTTGGCCATATCTCCCATACAACTACGAATGGCAGGTGTCATGTTGGGTAGGCATTTCATTTTCGCCATGTTTTCCTAGATGTGAAGCATGCCATGACCGACCTGGTTATGGAGGATGGCAGACATCCTAAAATGAAATGGTAGGTGGAATACCAGGTGCAATGAAAACCTGGGCATTGAACGAACCTGACCATTAAACATTTATGATCTTCTAATCGTTGGCTTAGCTCAAAACATGGCTATTTAAAGCTTGGGATTTTTGGATTTTCCACACGTTGCTAGAGCGATAGAATATGAGCAACAAACAATGGTAAGGAGGCGTACTGTTATTTAATGTTGAACCTACGATTAAATTTATGTTTCTTCTCGTAAGGTACCAGATGTATTATAATATGCAAAAAAAGAAATATTGCGGCAAATACTAAAGGAACAACAAAATATAGAGAATCACAACACCAAAAATGATATCTTTATTGATAGAAAGTCAATTTCACTTGCCTCTTCGAGGGGAAAACCTCCAGCAGAGCATGGCTCTATTACAATAATTCTCAAGACAAGACTTTCTCACACCCTCTACTCTTATTTATACCAATTCTCTCTTCTAAATAAATCTCTCTAGAAGCTTAAGCTTTCATTAAGTCTTCTTACATTAGACTTATTCAAATTATTAAATAGGCCTTATTAACTAATGCCAACCTTTATTACATGGAAAAAACTTGTTTTTTCCTTGCTTCTTCTATTTTCGTCCCAAGGTTTAGGGTTTTTGTTAGGGTTCCTACAGAAAAGGGTTTTCCCTGTGCTATAGCTCTCTGATATATGTGCAGGGTCGAACAACAGTACTCGGCCCAATATCTCAAGGAACCAACTAAGGAGGCTATATCATACCCTTAGTCATACTACCCGATTACCTAGGTACTAGAGATTATATTCTCGATTTTTTTTCTCGGTGGCACTGTAGCGGCTAGGATACTGATCAGTTTATCTATGGAGGGCTTCAAGAGATCTGGGCCAATCTGTATATAGGTGTTGTCTAATTTACTACCACTCGAAGGGGTACCAAGAGGGTTACAAGGGTGTAAAACAATATGTGCTTAACTACCTCTTGTATTTCCAGCATGTATGCTTCCATCACCTTGGATTTATGCATTGAACGAAATATCTCTATAGTTTTAAGACATCAAAACACATCTCTACCCTGGATAAAAAAAACCACAATTCCTACCAAGGAAAGTTCTATGATACCACTTGTAAGGTACCAGATCTATTATAATAGTATAAAATAGAAACATTGTAGAGAATAACAACGAAACATCACAATATATGAAACCACAACACCAAAATAATACCTTTGTTGATAGGAAACAATGTTCACTTTCCTCTTCAAGGGGGAAACCTCCAGTAGAGCAGTTCTCTATTACAATAAGTCTCCAAAAAAAACTTCTCATGTCTCCTACTCTTATTAATAATAATTATATCTTCTAAAGGTCCTTATAGAGGAAGATCCTTCTTGTAACATACCCGACATCCAACTGGTCTATGCCATGTAAAACTTTTCGAACTATATGTAAATTAAAACATATACACAAAGAAACTCTTACAGAACTTTATAAAACTAAAAACAGACAAATACATTATGTATTACACAAATTCATACAGAATAATAATAAAAATACACATGCAACACAAACAAGAATAACCCATAAAATAAATGCATATATAATAATGCAACATGTAATTTAAAACAAAATGGACACTTATCTTGGTAAAAATATCACCAACTGCATGCAGACCTTCCATGAACCTCACAGCCTTAGACCACACTGCTCATCACTCTCAACAGTGGTCACCCTCGAGCTGGGACTAAAATCCACCCAGGTAAAGGGATTCCTAACCAAGATGATGTATCTTAGACAACAGAAAAGACTCTTTCACAGGTGCCTACTCAAACTAACATCCTACAGTCCCTCATTCTGCACATGCATGTCCCACCCCAGGAAGTGTGCCCCTTCTCTACTCAACAGTCCCTTGGTGGTCCCACTTCCTTTCCGGCGCTTCAGAAATAGGACGAACAAGAAGTCTCAAAGCCCTGTAGCTATAGTTTAGCACCTTCAGAAAATCAATTCCCAACAATTCTCTCACCTAGAGAGAAACTGCTCACGGGCCTGACAACCCACTTCTTCAGTCCAACTCCCAAGCTAACCAGGTAAAAAAACAGGTATGGGTACAGATACAAGTTCGGGTACAGTGACAGGAAGGTACGGAGGACAACTAACCGAGTGAGTGAATGATCATGGAAATGATTGGAAAATGAACTAATTCTAAGCTATATGTATGCATGTTCCCAACTTGACACTTGTCATGTTGGGAGTTACTTTGGCCCACTTGTCTCCATCCTTAGAACTTAGGATAAAATAATTATCCATACTTTATACCTTAAGGAATATTAATATAATATTCATTTTTGGCTTAATCTCCCTAGCTTAGCCCTCTTCCTTAAATTTTAGCCCCCCCCTTCCCTAACTAGTGGAGTTTAGTCCCCCATACTCTTTTATCGTGTTCAGTCTACACGCAACAATGTATTTTATATTAATGATGAGACATATAAAAAAATAGGCTCGTTGGCCTTTAATATCTAGGCTCTCTAGCCTAATTCCACACATAAGACTCCTAGCTTATAATAATTGGCTCATCATCCTATAAAACACAACATATAATAGTAGAAAACAGAAACATTGCAGAGAATAATAGTGGAACATCATAATATATGAAACCACAACACCAAAATAATACCTTTGTTGATAGGAAACAATGTTCACTTGCTTCTTCAAGGGGGAAACCTCCAGCAGAGCAGTTCTCTATTACAATAAGTCTCCAGAAAAAACTCATCATGTCTCCTACTCTTATTAATACTAATTATATCTTCTAAATATCTGTATAGAGGAAGATCCTTCTTGTAACATACTCGACATCCAACTTGTCTATTCCATGTAAAACTTTTCGAACTGTATGTAAATTAAAACATATACACAAAGAAACTCTTGCAAAACTTTATATATATAACTAAAAATAGACAAATACATTATGTATTACACAAATTCATACAGAATAATAATAAAAATACACATGCAACACAAACAAGAATAACCCATAAAATAAATGCATACATAATAATGCAACATGTAATTTAACACAAAACGAACACTTATCTTGGTAAAAATATCACCAACTGCGTGCAGACCTTCCATGAACCTTACATCCTTAGACCACACTGCTCATCACTCTCAGCAGTGGTCACCCTCGAGATGGGACCAAACTCCACCCAGGTAAAGGGATTCATAACCAGGATGATGTATCTTAGATAACAGGAAAGACTCCTTCACAGGTCCCTACTCAAACTAACAGCCTACAGTCCCTCATTCCCCACATGCATGTCCCGCCCCAGGAAGTGTGCCCCTTCTCTGCTCAACAGTCCCTCAGTTGTCCCACTTCCTTTCCGAGGCTTGAGAAACAGGACGGGCAGGAAGTCTCAAAGCCCTGTAGCTATAGTTTAGCACCTTCGAGAAATCAATTCTATGCAATTCTCTCACCTAGAGAGAAACTTCTCACGAGCCTGACAACCCGCTTCTTCAATCCAACTCCTAAGCTAACCAGGTAAAACAATAGGCATGGGTATGGATACAAGTTCGGGTATAGTGACAGGAAGGTACGAAGGACAACTAACTGAGTGATTGAATGATCATGGAAATGATTGGAAAATGAACTAAGTCTAATCTATATGTATGCATGTTCCCAACTTGACACTTGTCATGTTGGGAGCTACTTTGGCCCACTTGTCCCCATCCTTAGAACTTAGGATAAAATAATTATCCATACTTTATACCTTAAGGAATATTAATATAATATTCGTTTTCGTCTTAAGCTCCCTAGCTTATACTTTTTCCTTAGATTTTATCCCCCCCCCCCTCCCTAACTAGTGGAGTTTAGTGCCCCATACTATTTTATCATGTTCGGTCTACATGCAACAATGTATTTTATATTAACAAAGAGACATATAAAAAATAGGCTCGCTGGCCTTTAGTATCTAGGCTCTCTAGCCTAATTCCACACATAAGCCTCCTAGCTTATAATAATTGGCTCACCATCCTATAAAACACAACATATACACAAAGGTTCCCTCGCCTCAAAATCACGCGCACTTAAGTTTGTTGTGCGTGGTATCCTGGAATGTGCACACTTCATCATTTTAGTACGCAATACATGTGTGCACTATACCATGGAAGGTGCATACAAAATGATATAAAACAGCTCACCAACTTAAGTACATTTGCATTTACATTTACAGTTGGGGTTAGACCTAGGGGTATTACAATCCGCTCCCCTTATTTATGCACTGTCCTCAGTGCATTATGTACACATATACAACCAAAATTTTAAAAATCCTCAAAAATATGTAGGTATTCTGCCCACATTGCATCCTCATGCTCCTAAGTAGCGTCCTCGGGACAGTACTAGGTCCATTGGACCTTTACAATACCTATGGCTCAATTCCGGAGTTGTTTGATTTTCCAATCCAAAATGCGTACCGGATGTACTTGGAAAGAACCTTCTTGATCCACCTAAATCACATTCTAATCAATTACATGATTAACATCAGGTATATATTTCTTGAGTAATGATTCATGGAATACATTATGAATAGACATAGATGCAGGAAATGCAATCATATAAGCTATTGGACCAATCCTTTCTAGGATTTCAAATGGTCCACAATATCTAGCTTCCAACTTGGAACAGTTTCCCAACTTCAGTGAACTTCTATTGGCTTTCACTTTCAAGAATACATGGTCCCCCACTTTGAATTCCTTGTGAGTTATTCCCTTATCAGCATAGCTTTTCTGCCTATCTTGGGCATCCTTTAAGTTCTATTTTATTTTCAACATTTTCTCCTCCATTTCCCTGAGTAAATATGGCCCAACCACTGCTCTATCTGGTGGGTTATCCCAACTTACCGGTGTGTTGCACCTTCTCCCATAAAGTGCCTCAAATGGGCTCATCTTTAAAGATGTTTGGTACCCATTGCTATAAGAAAACTCAACTAAGTGTAGGTAGTCCTCCCATTTTTATGGTTTATCCATCACATGCATCCTCAACATATCCTCAATCACTTGATACACCCTCTTTGTTTGTCCATCTGATTTTGGATGATAAGTTGTGCTAAAATTCAAATTTGTTCCAAATCCATTAAATAATCCCTTCCAAAAATTTGAGGTAAATTTTGGATATCTCTCAGACACAATTGTCTTGGGTATACCATGTAATCAAACAATTTCTCTCATATAAACATTAGCAATGTTGGATGCCTTATGAATGAGCTTTACTGGAATAAAATGGGTAGCTTTAGTAAGCTTATCCACCACTACCATGATAGAATCATGTTTCTTTTTTGTTCTGGGAAGTTTGGTGATGAAATCCATTGTTACAACTTCCCATTTCCACTTAGGAATGGGTAATGGCTATAGCAAACCAGCTGGGTGTCTATGCTCGGTCTTTAGCTTTTGGCATTCGAAACATTTGGCAATAAAATCAACAACTTATCTCTTCATGCTTGGCCAATAATATTGGCTCTTGACAGCTGCAATAGTATTTTGATAACCCCGGTTCCCAACATAAGATACATTATTCATTTCTCTCAATATCATATTTTTCAATTCATGGGAATTTGGTACATAAATTCTTCCCCTATGTATGAGAATTTCATCATTTTCTAGCTTATAGTCTTCAATTTTCTACTGCAAAATACCTTGTTGTAATTTTGCCACTAATTCCTTGTATTGCAAATATGATTTTGCAGCCTCTATGATTATGTCTTTTAAATCTTATTGGTACATGATTATGGCTATAACATGCAACTCATGCACTCTTCTGTAGAGTGCATCAGCCATTTTGTTCTCTTTCCCTTTGATATGCTTTATATCGAAGTCATATTCACTGAGAAATTCTAACCATCTTCTTTTCCTAGCATTTAGAGTTGGTTGATCAAATAAACATTTCAGACCATTATGGTCTGTCCTCAACTCAAACCTTTTCCCCATGAGGTAGTGCCTCCACTTCCTCAAGGCATGAACTATGGATGCCAACTCCAAATCATGAGTGGCATAGTGCCTTCCATGCTCCTTCAACTTCCTTGATTCATAACATGCAACAAACCCATTTTCACCGAGGACTCCACCAAGTCCTTCTTTACATGCATCTGTGCATACAATAAAGTCTTCATTTGGATCTGCAATCCTTAAAATTGGAGCACTAGTTAATAATTTCTTCAAGTGTTGAAAACTCTTTTCACAATCCAATGTCCACTGAAACTTCACACCCTTCTTTTGCAAGGAAGTGATTGGGTGTGCAATATTTGTGAATCCTTCAATAAATCTCCTATAGTATTCTGCAAGGCCCATGAATGATATGACCTTTGTCACATTCTTTGGAGCTGTCCATCCTCTAATGGCTTCTATCTTCTTAGGATCCAATGTTATCCCTCCTCTAAAATGATATGTCCCAAATAATGAATTTGTTTCTGATAAAATGAGCACTTGCTCAATTTGGCATACAACGGATGCTTCCTTAATACTTGTAATACCATCCTCAAGTGTTGTTTATGCTCTTCCTTTGACTTATAATATATAAGAATGTCATCTAAAAATACAATAACAAACATATCTAATTATTCTCTGAAAATACCATTCATTAAACACATGAAGACAGTTGGTGCATTTGATAACCCAAATGGCACCACTGTGAACTCATAATGACCATACCTTGTTCTGAAAGAAGTCTTGTTGATGTCTTCTTCTTTAATTCTTACTTGATGATAACCAAACCTAAGATCAACCTTGGAGAATATTTTTGGCATCTTTAAGTTGATCAAAGAGGTCATAGATCCTTGGCAAAGGATACTTATTCTTCACAGTTACTTTGTTCAATTGCCTAAAGTCAATGCAAAGTCTCAATGTTCCATCCATTTTCTTCAAAAATAAAACTGGGGAACCCCAAGGTGACACACTTTGTCATACATACCCCTTCTTTAGAATCTCTTCAAGTTACATTTGCAATTCCTTCAATTCTGGTGTACTCATCCTGTAAGGAGTCTTGGATATTGGAGCTTCTCCAAGCATCATATTTATGGAGAAATCAATGTCTCTTTTAGGGGGTAATCCTGGTATTTCCTTAAACACATCTTCAAACTCTTTAAGGACTGCATAATCTTCAATATTTGACACTCTATCTTTAGGTGTTTCTTCCATATGATTTGCAAATAATTGACACCCTTTACTGTAACATTTCTTCAGCTGCAATGCTGAAATTTCTTTGATGGTTACTACCCTGGGAATTCCCTGCATTGTCCTTAGGTTCCATTCCTCATCCAAGCAAGTAAATGGCTTGTTATGATAGTCTAGTATAGCATGGTTTTGATCCAACCAATCCATCCCAAATAGAAAATTATAGGAACCTAAAGGCAAGATGTTCAAATATTCCCTGGTGTTCAGTCCATTCATATCAATAGGACATGACTTAACCATCTCATTAACTTTTCTTTTCACTCCGATAGCCAGTTGCACCAACCAAGATTTCTCATGCTTGCTTCTTGGAAAATGTAAACTTTCCACCATATTAGGATCTATATAACTATGACTAGCTCCTGGATCAATTAAAATAACAATTGTTTGGTTGTTGATCATACCTTCCACTTCAATCATATGTGGTTGATACTCTACTTGTTTGTTGTCCAGGGCTGCATAGATCCTTGGTACATTTCTACCCATGTCCTCCATTTTTTCAGCTTGTTGTACATTGTGAACAGTCCTCACGTTTTCACATCTATGAGGACAATCTATAAACATATGATCTCCTTTACAACCCCAACATTGAATAGGTGGCTTCCTTGGCCTTTGACCCCCTATCTCAATCATTCTCGGTTCTCTGGAAGTTGGTTGTCCCTGAGGATTATTTCTGAAGAATGGTGGCTTAGTTCCCTTCTTCCTCTGATTGATCTTGAATTTCTTCTTCTCTTTCCAAGATTTTTGGAAAGTTGGCCTTGATTTTTGTTGATCATATAGGCATTTAGTTCGCCTAATGGTCTGCTCCAATGTTTTGGGATCATCATATTGTATTTTGTCACTGATGAATGATGGAAATCCACTCAAATAACTCTGAATCTTAACTGTCTCATCCTTGATGAAAGAAACATACTTCAACAGTTCTAAAAACCTTCTTTCATATTCATCTATGGTCATACTCCCAAGCTTGAGTTCAAAGAACTCTTTCATTTTCTTATCATAGTATCTCTTAGTCAAGTATTTCTTTTCAAAATACTTCTTGAATTCCCTCCAAGTAACATTTTTCTCTTTAATGCATTGCACCTGCACAAGTTGATCCCACCACATGGATGCCTTTCCCTTGAGTTGATAGATGGCAATTCTTCCTTCTTCATGAGAAGAATAATTATGCAATTGAAAATACTTTCTCATGCCCAACATCCATGTCTTTTCATCTTCATCCTTCTTATTCTCACCATCAAATGTAGGAGGTTTGATTTTGTTCATTTCTCCTCATAGCTCATCCACCCCAAACCTCTTATGCTTCCTGACAAGGGATGGACTTGAGTTTTTGTTTGCTCTCTTATTGGAATGCCTCGGGGAGTGATGGTGATGTCTACTAACACTTATGGTTCTTCTTTTCTCATCAGGAGATCTGTGACTTCCTTATTTGCTTGAGCCACTCTCCTTATCCAATTTATTTTCTATTCAATTCAATATCTTCATCAACTTCATGTTGAATTCCTCCTACCGCTCCTTGGCTCTCATAAGCCTTTCATTATCATATTTATGGCTTTGGACGTCCTTCTGCAAATTTTTAATGGTCTCTACCATATTCATGTTTTCATCCCTTCCTTCTCCATGTCCATTAGAGTTTGTTCATTCAATGCCCAAATGGACATCCATCCCTATGATCTCATATTCTTGGATATAAGTACCATGTGCATCTCCCATTCTTCTACACTCTGTGTTGATCCTGATCTAATCTATTTGTTTTTAACTCTACAAAATGTGCAGCCAACAAAACTTTGTCAGGTTAACTGACTCATCAATTTCATGAAAAATATGAACCATTCTGTTTCAATTAATATATCCGAATTCTTTCTTCTGATTTCCTGAAAAAATGATTTTCCATATCAATTTTCTAGGTGAATAATTATATTCTATTGTCCAATACTTTTCCAATGCCTACTTCCATGCTCAATTCTGAGTCTTGAGCAGAAAGTTATGGTTATTTAAAAAATTGCCTAATAATATTTATGTTCACCCTTCAACTTCATGCAAATATGTGCTATAATTATGCATTTTTGCACCTACTCCATTATATTTTTGGTAGGAACTCAATTGGGTTTCTTCATATACATATTTTGGACACTCTGTCCAAGTTTCACCTCTTTCTAGGTTCTGGAATGCTACGGGTACCTTCTTTGTCATATTAAACATTTTTAACATGCCCAGAAATTTAATTCATCTCTAGCACTGTCTTCTATGGTTCAATAGCTTTCCATAGACTGCTATTGTGCCTCAATCTGATTCCAGAGCATAAAATTATGGCCCTTCAAAGTTAGTTGGGTCTTAAAATTTACCCTCCATTGTTTGTCTTGTAACTTCCTCATAAAAGCTTTGTTTGACAAACGGTTTACACCATTAGAAAGCTCTCTCCAGGCTCTTTTATTTGAGCTGCAAAGACATAGTGTACCTTGGTACACTCTGTTCTTGGAGTTTTCCAGTACCTAAAAATGTTGTTTACGCCCCCAAAATCCCACTGCAAAAAGATGACCTTCAAATAGTATAAAATGTCGCAAAAATTCATTGGTTTTCTGCTATTGTAGACCATCCAAATGACTTTGCGTGCACAAATTTGAAAATTGAAACCCATATTTAGTATGTGCAACAACACCATAAGGTAGCGCATGCTTCGTGCACCTAAAACCAATGTGGATCACTTCTCTGTCGCACTAATAACTCGTGCGTGCTACTTTTGTGTCGCGTGCCAATATCCATCGCGCACAATTTTGGTTCATGCACTAATACCTGTTGCACGCAATTTTTGTGTCGCACGCTAATATTCCACGTGCATTTTACTTTACGCATTGCACCATGCCAAAGTTTAGTATGCCCCCACCGTGCACTAGAACTCTGCATGCACCATTAACTAATTTTCGTGCAACAACATATATCCACATTACACGTGCACCAACAAAATTCCTCTACTCTCTGTCAATACTGGGCACACCACGCGAGCCATTATTATGCATGTGCACATCGCGCGTGCCAGTATTACGCATGAACCACTCAATTTGCACTGTGCAATGATAAATTTAGTGTTCACACCTGTGCACCAAAATGTTCCACGCATTACCACTCTGCATCACGCAATGACAAAATTAAGTATGCACATCCGTAGGTCACTATTTTTCGTGCATTTCCACTCTACACTATGCAGTACCAAATTTTTAGTGCACACATCCACGCGCCAATATTCTCCACACAATGCCACTCTGCATCGCGCAGTGCCAAATTTTAGCGTGCGCACCCGCAAGCCAATATTTTTCCACGCAATGCCACTTTGCACTGCGCAACACCAAATTTTAGCGTGTGCACCCGCACGCCAATATTTTTTCACATATCACAATATTTTCACTGCGCATCATGCATTTTTAGTGCACCCACCTACACACATTCATTTTTATGCGCATCAATTCCTCGTGAATTCCGTTGCAGAAATTGGGGATTTTACCTAACTTTTTCCCAATTTTTACCATAGACATTCTGCAACTATGAATATGTTCAATTTCACCCTGATAACACCCATTCAACCTCTGCAACAACAAATCATTGTTTCTTGACATCCTTGGAACGAATTTTTCCCAAACTCAATTCATGAATTGAGAATTTTAATCAACTAATCTCACTCCATCTGTCATGGCTTCCCTGTAACTTCAAATTTGACCAATTCCAGGTCTGAATTTTCTATAACAGACATTAAATCAAGAATACCTCACCACTTGGCCAAATTTCTCAATTTTCCCATGAATTTAACAACATAAATTGGGGCTTTTTCCCAATTCCACGCAATTGCTTCTGATTTTTACCATGGACACTCTGTAACTTGAAATTTGGCCACTTCGAAATCAATCCTCTGTGAAATTTCACTTCAACTCAACTTCCTCGGCCCATCTAGACTCAATGTTGAGAAATGAAGATCTGATACCATATTGTAACATACCAGGCATCCAACTGGGCTATGCCACATAAAAAAAGTCTAACTGTATGTAAATTAAAACATATACACAACGAAACTTTTGTGGTGTAGCGCCCCTTTTCTGGCTACTAACCACTTTGTATATAACTCATACAGATGTTATACATTCCACATGCATTTAAACAAATAAACACATTTAAGTTCAGAGTAAACATATTCTCTATGGCTATAATTAACAATCCATAGCGTTTTATAATAATTCATAAACACAGCGAAAATCATGATACATAAGCAGCACAGTCATGCAAAACATGATTAAGGCATAATCAGATACTTATCTTCTAACAATGGTATATTCCACCAACCAAGTGCAGGCCTTCCACGAACCTCTCAGCCTTACACCACACTGCTCATCAGCTCAGCAGTGGGTCACCCCCGAGCTGGGACTAAGCTCCACCCCAAGGCAAGGAATCCTAGGCTAGGTTGAGGTTACAAGGAAAAAAACACATAAAATCTGGAAGGATTCTTCCCAGGATGCCATCTTACACCCACTACTATCAGACTCTCATTCCCCACATGCTTGTTCCGCATGGGAGTATACACCTTCACAAGCATAGTCCATCAGTGCTAACCTCCCTCTCTGGGTCTCGGCAACAGGCTGGATCATGAAGTCTCAGAGCCCCGAAGCTGGTGCTTGACACTCTCTGGAAGAAACCACTTCCCAGCAAACTCTCTCACCTGGAAAGAGTCGATCACAGGCCTGACAACCTGCCTCTTCCAACAATAATCACCTCCCTCACCTGGAGAGAGGTTGCACACAGGTTTGACATAGACTTACACTGGCCAATAAGCCATGCACAGTCCAGTACTGCATGGCCACTACAACCAATTGGGAAAATAGACACGGGCTTCCCAAACTGGTTCAACAATCACGGGATAGTATCACAGTTTTGGTTTCGGGATTGCACGAGGTGTGAAAATATCCCACACACAGGCTCCAACTGTTCAGACAGAGGATGTACCGGCTATTTCAGAAATCAACACAGGCTTTTCGACTTTCAGGGTTGCACCAGGGTATTCTTGCAGAGGTCAGACCATCACGTTCAGACCGTCAGGTGGAATGGAGGAGTGATCCCCCTTCACGGCTTACCTCATCTATTTTATTTGCATGCATTAGGGTTGACACTTGTCCCCCATGCGACTGCATGCCTCCTTCAACATGTGTTCCTCCCACCATTTGGAAATCACATGTCCTTCCAAAAGGACTTAGGTTAAAACATATAATGCACATATCTTTTGGAATAATATTAAAATATTATTCCCAGGCTTAATCACCTAGGCTCAACACTTAGCCCCTTTTCCCACCTTCAGCCCCTAATTCCTTTCCCACCTTATGGATGCTTCGTCCCCCTTCACTCATTCATCATGGTCGGTCTGCACATGGCAGTGTTTATGTTTTATTAATTCTTTTGCATGATTACATATACAACAGCAGGCTCCTAGCCTAACAACACATAAGCCTCCAGCTTATAAAAAAATTGGCTCACCAGCCTATAAAACATAATTACAATTCCTTTCCAAACAAGGTTTACAACGGGACTCAGACTTGGGGACACTACAATTCCCCTCCCCTTATTTTTGCACTGTCCTCGGTGCAACTTTACACAGCATCTGCAAGCTTTTCAAAATTTTCAAAAAGATGCAGGTACTCTTCCCGCATAACCTCTTCATGCTCCCATGTCACGTCCTCAGGACCGTACCAGGTCCACTGGACTTTTACAAGCTCTATAGCTCGATTCCGGAGTTGTTTTCTTTTCCTGTCCAATATGCGCACAGGATGCACTTGCAGGACACCTTCTGGTTCCACTTGAATCACATTCCAATCGATAACATGATTAGCATCAGGTACATATTTCTTAAGCAGTGAAACACAAAACACATTATGTACACTCATAGATGCAGGTAATGCAAGCATGTATGCAACCGGCCCAATCCTTTCCAGGATCTCAAATGGCCCACAAAATCTTGCTGCCAACTTGGCGCAACTTCCCATCCTCAGGGAACTCCTGTTAGTTTTCACTTTCAGGAAAACATGGTCACCCACTTTGAATTCTCTATGGGTTCTGTTACTAACAGTGTAACTTTTCTGCCTGTCCTGGGCAACTTTTAGATTATGTTTAATTCTTATCATTTGGTCTTCCATCTCTTTGAGCAGTTCAGGCCCAACTACTACTCTGTTAGTTGGATTATCCCAGCTCACTGGAGTGTTGCACTTTCTTCCATAAATTGCTTCGAACGGGCTCATCTTCAATGATGCATGATACCCATTATTGTAGGCGAATTCTACCAAATGCAGGTAGTCTTCCCACCTTGATGGTTTATCCATCACATACATTCTCAGCATGTCTTCTATTACTTTGTTTACTCTCTCTGTCTGTCCATCAGACTCGGGATGATATGTTGTGCTAAAGTTCAGATTCGTTCTGAATCCTTTGAACAGTCCTTTCCAGAAATTCGAAGTGAATTTCAGGTCTCTATCAGACACAATTGTCTTAGGAATTCCATGCAAGCATGCAACTTCTTTTAGGAAAATGTCAGCAACATCTGCTACTCTGTGGGTGGTTTTTAGTGAAATAAAATGGGCAGCTTTAGTAAGCTTGTCCACCACCACCATGATTGAATCATGCTGCTTGCTTGTTCTAGGCAATCCTGTGATAAAATCCATTGTTACCACATCCCATTTCCATTCAGGAATAGGTAAAGGCTGCAGCAACCCTGCTGGGTGCATGTGCTCAACCTTAACCTTTTGGCACTCCATACATCTGGCGATGTATTCCGTGATTTCTTTCTTCAAACCTGGAAAAAAATAATGGCCTTTGACTGCTGCCATAGTCTTCCGATATCTAGGATGTCCATCATAAGCCACGTTGTGCATCTCCTTTAGAATGGACAGCTTCAATTCCCAGACATTGGGTACATACACTTTGTTTTTATACAGAAGTAGACCATTAGTTCCCAAGGTGTAACTTTCCTTGGTCTGTGGTCCCTCACACTGTTGTAGCTTTGCTACAAGATTTTTGTACTGCAAATCAGAATTTGCAGCTTCCAAAATTCTGTCTTTCATCTCAGTCTAGTACATGATAATGGCTGTAGCATGTAATTCGTGCACCTTTCTGCTGAGTGCATCAACCATCTTATTTTCTTTCCCTTTGATATGCTTGATATCAAAGTCATATTCGCACAGCAACTCCAGCCATCTGATTTTCCTGGCATTTAAGGTCGGTTTATCAAATAAATATTTCAGACCATTACGGTCTGTTCTCAGCTCGAATCTCTTGCCCATGAGGTAATGTCTCCATTTCCTCAAGGAGTGGACAATTGCTGCCATCTCTAAATCATGAGTGGAATAATTCTTCTCATGCTCCTTCAACTTTCGGGATTCATAATAAACTACAAATCCCTCTTGGCTGAGAACTCCTCCCAGCCCCTCCTCACATGCATCTGTGCACACTACGTAATCCTTGTTTGGATCTACAATCTTCAGGATTGGAGCATTAGTTAGCAACTGCTTCAATCGCTGGAAGCTGCTCTCACATTCTTCAATCCACTGGAACTTCTTCTCCTTCCTTTGCAAGGAAGTGATAGAATGAGCTATCTTTGAGAATTCGGCTATAAACCTCCTATAGTAGCCCGCCAGACCCATAAAAGATCTAACTTCTGCCACATTCCTTGGCGCTGGCCATTCTCAAATGGCCTGTATCTTCTCAGGATCCACAACGATCCCTTCCTTTGATATAATGTGCCCCAAGTAATGGATCTGCCTTTGATAAAAAGAGCACTTGCTCAGTTTCGCATACAGCTGGTGTTCTCTCAACACCTGCAGCACCATTCTCAGGTGTTGCTCATGTTCTTCTTCTGTCTTGGAATACACCAAGATATCATCCAAGAAGACTATGACAAACTTGTCCAAATAATCTCTGAACACTCCATTCATTAAGCACATGAAGACAGAAGGTGCGTTGGACAGCCCAAACGACACCACCGTGAACTCGTAATGACCATACCTTGTTCTAAAGGCGGTATTGCTGATGTCCTCATCCTTTATTCTCACTTGGTGATATCTTGATCCAAGATCTATTTTTGAAAATATTTTTGCATCCTTCAACTGATCAAAAAGATCATCAATCCTTGGCAGAGGATACTTGTTCCATACAATAACCTTATTCAACTACCGAAAATCAATGCACAGCCTCAATGTCCCATCTTTCTTCTTCATGAATAGGATCGGGGCTCCCCACAGTGACACACTAGAGCGAACGTAACCTTTCTTCAGTAGCTCTTCTAGCTGCAATTACAACTCCTTCATCTCTGGTGTACTCATTCTATAAGGAGCCTTCGAAACTGGAGCTGCTCCAGGCATCAAATTTATAAAAAAGTCAATGTCCCTCTTCAGAGGTAGTCCAAGTACCTCCTGAAATATGTCCTTGAATTCTTTGAGTACTTCGTGGTCCACCAGATTCGAGACTTCATCTCGGGATGCTTCTTCCACCCGAGCTGCATATAATTGACAGCCTTTCCGGTAACATTTCTTCATTTGCATAGCTGAGATTTCCCTCACAACCATGGCTCTGGGAATTCCTTGGACTGTTACCTGATTTCCCTCTTCATCCAAACATGTAAATCTCTTACGAAAATCCAGAAGAGCATGGTACTGGTCCAACCATTTCATCCCAATTAAGCAATCGTATGAGCCTAAAGGCAGAATGTTCAATTCAGCCTTAGTGCTCATTCCTTTCATGTCCATTGAACAGGACTTAACCAATTTAGTGATCTTCCTCTTGGTCCCTGTGGCCATTTGCACTAACCAAGACTTCTCATGTTTTCTTCTCGTTAGATGCAAAATTTCCACCACTCTAGGATCTACATAACTATGGCTAGCCCCTGAATCAATTAAAATAACAAGTGATCGGTTTTTGATCATACCTTCCACCTCAATCATGTGCGATTGAAATTCTGCTTGCTTTTTATCCAGGGCTGCGTAGATCCTCAGCATTCTGCTACCCATATCCTCCCTTGTTTTAGCTTGCTGAATAGTATGTACAATTCTTGCCTTACCATTTTTATGGGGACAATCTCTGTACTTGTGGTTTCCTTGACAGCCCAAACACTGAATGGGTGTTTGTCTCTGTCTTTGTGCTCCCTCTTCAATCATTCTCGTCTCTCGAAACGATGGCTGTCCTTGAGGATTGTTTCTAAAAAAGGAAGGCTTGTTTCCCTTCTACCTCTGTTCCTTCTTAAACTTCCTCTGATCAGTCCAAACCCTCCGAAGGATGGGGCTTTCTCCTTGCTATTCATACAAGCAGTTCTCCTTTCTTATTGTTTCTTCCATGGTCTTAGGATCATCATATTGAATCTTGTCACTCATGGAAGTTGGCAGTCCACTCAGATATCTCTTAATATTGACAGCCTCGTCTTTGATGAATGGAACATACTTCAGTAGTTCCAGAAAACTTTATTCATACTCCTCAATAGTCATGCTGCCTAGCTTGAGTTCGAAGAACTCCTTCATCTTTCTGTCATAATATCTTTTAGTCGGGTATTTCTTCTCGAAATACCTCTTAAATTCCTTCCAAGTGACCTCCTTTTATTTGATGTGCTACACCTACACAAACTGATCCCACCACATGGATGCTTTTCCTTTCAGTTGGTACATTGCAATTCTTCCTTCTGCATGGGTAGAATAATTCTACAGTTGGAAGTATTTCTTCATGCCAAGCAACCATGTCTCAGCATCTTCCTCCTTCTTATGTTCTCCATCGAATGTTGGAGGTTTAATCTTGTTCATCTCTCCCTTCAATTCCTCCTTTCCATATTTTCGATGTTTTCGGGTAGGGGACAGGCTTAAACTACTGTGCATCTTCCTGTCATAATGTCTTTGGGAGTGACTAAGATGTCGGCTACCACTCCTTGCCCTACTTCTTCTTCCATGGGTTCTATGACTCTCTGTCGTACTTGAGTCTCTTTCCTTCTCGAGTTTCTTCTCTATTCTTTCCAGGCTCTTCAAAAATTTTAAGTTTAATTCACCCTGTCGATCCCTGACTTTCATGAGATTTCGACAATCAACTCGGCAAGCCTTGGCCTCTCTTTGCAAACCTTCAATGATTTTCATTATGTGTCCTTCCTTATCCTCCTCCTTTCCATGCCCATTGGAGTTCGATACTTCGACTCCCAGGTTAACATCCTTTCCTTCCTGTTCGTCTTCTATTTCGGGGGTAATCTATACCTTTCCCCACTCCATACTTAGCGTTGGTTAGCTGGAGTCTTGACCTCCGTTGAACTCTGCACACGCACTCTCCGTGCAATTAAATTCAAAGTTTGTCAGGCCATTAAACTTCATAAACAATTAACAACATTTATAACTAACACCAACAAGAACAAAAGACATTTCAATTCCAATGGGTTTTCTGAGCTCTCGTTCAGCTCTACACTTTTTGGGGTTTTAAAACTTCAGTTTTTGGGACTTTTGGGACTTTCGGGCCTTCATGTTTTTCGGTACTCGAGTCTTCATTAAGCAGTGACTCTCAACCTCTTGTCACTCCTATTCCCGAAATCTGATACACAGTTTCTCATACGTGATCTGATGGTCCTCGATGAGCTAATTCGTCGATATGGCTCTTTACGTGTTAGCCTTCATGACTAACCTCCTGACCCATATGACCTTTATCCCATAAGACCACAGCCTTATCTCCTATCGGGGTTTCAGACTTCACAATGCTGAAATGCATAAATTGCTTGTCCATGGGATTCCCGATTCTTCGAATCTCGATTTCCCGATGTGATGTCAGCTAGGCCTCACAACGGAGCTTTCCTTTCGAGAAATTCCCTAAATGCTCTGATCTCCTCCACACGTCCTTCTATGATGGATAGTCCTAATCACTTCTCGCGATTTCACGGTTCAAATTGTCTACGACGTCTCATCTCCAGGATTCACGAAACGTCAAACCCCGATATGTCGATTTGACTTTTCTATTGTGACTTTCCCCAATAACCCAGATTACTACCACGCGCCCTCAATGAATGGACGGTCCCGATTCAATCTCACGATTTCAGAACTTTTGATTCCCCGATGAAAAAATCCTTTGTCAACTCAAAACCCCGGTAGCCTGTATATCGACGGGTCACTCGATCTCTGCCACGTGTCTCGACTGTTGGACGGCTTAGATCAAATCTCGGGACTTTGATCGGTGGAAGGTCCAAAATGCTCACCTATGTGAGTCCAGGTGTCCGGATCTCTGAATTGGATGATCACATGACACATGTCCTTCCTTAGACGAATGGCTCAGATTCCCTCTCGCTATTTCAGAACTTGAAATGTCCCGACCTTTTCGACCTCGAGAACTTCGATATCCCGAACACTAATATCCGGATAAGCCAACTCCTTTCGAGACTTCCACCCTCCTATTCACGAAGCTTTAAAACTCCGTGCAACTCTCTACAGAACCGACGGCTGTCGGGTAATTTGCTCAAGACCTGATGGCTCACAAGGGTTTTCCTTCCCTCTCGAACAGATCCTAGAGCTTCCACACCACCGGTGTGGAGTCCTCTCTCCCTGTGGACTCATACCACAATGGTTGTGGTTTCATAATGTTTCTATACCTCCTGAGCTTTAAAAACTCGTCAAATAACTCCTTGACATTTTGGAGTAAACCAAGGTCCGAAATTGGCCATCCAGACCCAATTTCCCCTCGCATTCTCGGTCCAAAGACCACTCCATTGTCCCATCTAGGCTCAGTGTCGAAACCTTGGCTCTGATACCAAACTGTAGAGCCCCTTTTCTGGCTACTAACCACTTTCTACATAACTCATACAGATGTTATACATTCCACATGCATTTAAACAAATAAACACATTTAAGTTCAGAGTAAACATATTCTCTACGACTATAATTAACAATCCATAGTGTTTTATAATAATTCATAAACACAGCGGAAATCATGATACATAAGCAGCACAGTCATGCCAAACATGATTAAGGCATAATCAGGTACTTATCTTCTAACAATGGTAGATTCCACCAACCAAGTGTAGGCCTTCCACGAACCTCCCAGCCTTAGACCACACTGCTCATCAGCTCAGTAGTGGGTCACCCCCGAGCTGGGACTAAGCTCCACCCCAAGGCAAGGAATCCTAGGCTAGGTTGAGGTTATAGGGAAAACAACACATAAAATCTGGAAGGATTCTTCCCAGGATGCCATCTTACGCCCATTATTATCAGACTCTAATTCCCCACATGCCTGTTCCACCCGAGAGTATACACCTTCACAAGCACAGTCCATCGGTGCTAACCTCCCTCTCTGGGTGTCGGCAACAGGCCAGATCTGGAAGTCTCAGAGCCCCGAAGCTGGTGCTGGACACTCTCTGGAAGAAACCACTTCTCGGCAAACTCTCTCACCTGGAAAGAGTCACTCACAGGCCTGACAACCTACCTCTTCCAACAACAATCACCTCCCTCACCTGGAGAGAGGTTACACATAGGTTTGACACAGACTTACACTAGCCAATAAGCCACGCGCAATCCAGCACTGCATGGCCACTACAGCCAATTGGGAAAACAGACACGGGCTTCCCAAACTGGTTCAACAATCACGGGATAGTCTCATGGTTTTGGTTTCAGGATTGCACAATGTGTGCAGAGATCCCACACATAGGCTCCAACTGTTCAGACAGAGGATGTACTGGCTATTTCAGAAATCAACACAGGCTTTTCGGCTTTCAGGGTTGCACCAGGGTATTCTTGCAGAGGTCAGACCATCACGTTCAGATCGTCGGGTGGAATGGCGGAGTTAGCCCCCTTCACGGCTTACCTCATCTGCTTTATTTGCATGAATTAGGGTTGACACTTATCCCCCATGCAACGACATGCCTCCTTCAGCATGCATTCCTCCCACCATTTGGAAATCACATGTCCTTCAAAAAGGACTTAGGTTAAAACATATAATGCACATATCTTTTGGAATAATATTAAAATATTATTCCCAGGCTTAAGCCCCCTAGGCTTATCCCCTAGGCTCAACACTTAGCCCCTTTTCCCACCTTCAGCCCCTAATTCCTTGCCCACCTTATGGATGCTTAGTCCCCCTTCACTCATTCATCGTGGTCGGTCTACACATGGCGGTGTTTATGTTTTATTAATTGTTCTGCATGATTACATATACAACAACAGGCTCCTAGCCTTCAACACTTAGGCTCCCTGGCCTAACAACACATAAGCCTCCAGCTTATAAAAAACTTGGCTCACCAACCTATAAAACATAATTACAATTCCTTTCCAAACAAGGTTTACAACGGGGTTCGGCCTTGGGGAAACTACAATTCCCCTCCCCTTATTTTTGCACTGTCCTCAGTGCAACTTTACACAGCATCTGCAAGCTTTTCAAAATTTTCAAAAAGATGCGGGTACTCAGCCCGCACCTCTTCATGCTCCCATGTCGCGTCCTCAGGACCGTACCAGGTCCACTGGACTTTTACAAGCTCTATAGCTCAATTTCGGAGCTGTTTTCTTTTCCTATCCAATATGTGCACAGGATGCACTTGCAGGACACCTTCTGGTTCCACCTGAATCACATTCCAATCGATAACATGATTAGCATCAGGTACATATTTCTTAAGCAGTGAAACACGAAACACATTATGTACACTAATAGATGCAGGTAATGCAAGCATGTATGCAACCGGCCCAATCCTTTCCAGGATCTCAAATGGCCCACAAAATCTTGCTGCCAACTTGGCGCAACTTCCCAGCCTCAGGGAACTCCTGTTAGTTTTCACTTTCAGGAAAACATGGTCACCCACTTTGAATTCCCTATGGGTTCTGTTACTATCAGCGTAACTTTCCTGCCTATCCTAGGAAGCTTTTAGATTATGTTTAATTCTTATCATTTGGTCTTCCATCTCTTTGAGAAGTTCAGGAACAACTACTACTCTGTCAGCTGGATTATCCCATCTCACTGGAGTGTTGCACTTTCTTCCATAAAGCGCTTCGAACGGGCTCATCTTCAATGATGCATGATACCCATTATTGTAGGCAAATTCTACCAAATGCAGGTAGTCTTCCCACCTTGATGGTTTATCCATCACATACATTCTCAGCATGTCTTCTATTACTCTGTTTACTCTCTCTGTCTGTCCATTAGACATGGGATGATATGCTGTGCTAAAGTTTAGATTCGTTCTGAATCCTTTGAATAGTTCTTTCCAGAAATTCGAAGTGAATTTCGGGTCTCTATCAGACACAATTTTCTTAGGAATTTCGTGCAAGCGTGCAACTTCTTTTAGGAAAATGTCAGCAACATCTGCTGCTCTGTGGGTGGCTTTCAGTGGAATAAAATGGGCAGCTTTAGTAAGCTTGTCCACCACCACCATGATTGAATCATGCTGCTTACCTGTTCTGGGAAATCCTGTGATAAAATCCATTTTTACCACGTGCCATTTCCATTCATGAATAGGTAAAGGCTGCAGCAACCCTCCTGGGTGTCGGTGCTTAGCCTTAACCTTTTGGCACTCCATACATCTGGCGATGTATTCCGCGATCTTTTTCTTCAAACCCGGCCAAAAATAATGGCCTTTGACTGCTGCCATAGTCTTCTGATATCCAGGATGTCCAGCATAAGCCACGTTATGCATCTCCTTTAGAATGGACAGGTTCAATTCTCGGACATTGGGTACATACACTTTGTTTTTATACAGAAGTAGACCATCAGTTCCCAAGGTGTAACTTTCCTTGGTCTGTGGTCCCTCACACTGTTGTAGCTTTTCTACAAGATATTTTTACTGCAAATCAGCATTTGCAGCTTCCAAAATTCTATCTTTCATCTCAGTCTAGTACATGCTAATGCCTGTAGCATGTAATTCGTGCACCTTTCTGCTGAGTGCATCATCCACCTTATTTTCTTTCCCTTTGATATGCTTGATATCAAAGTCATATTCACACAACAACTCCAGCCATCTGATTTGCCTGGCATTTAAGGTCAGCTGATCAAATAAATATTTCAGACCGTTATGGTCTGTTCTTAGCTCGAATCTCTTGCCCATGAGGTAATGCCTCCATTTCCTCAAGGCGTGGACGATTGCTGCCAGCTCTAAATCGTGAGTGGCATAATTCTTCTCAAGCTCCTTAAACTTTTGGGATTCATAACAAACTACAAATCCCTCTTGGCTGAGAACTCCTCCCAGCCCCTCCTTACATGCATCTATGCACACTACGTAATCCTTGTTTGGATCTACAATCTTCAGGATTGGAGCACTAGTTAGCAGCTGCTTCAATCGCTGGAAGCTGCTCTCACATTCTTTAGTCCACTGGAACTTCTTCTCCTTCCTTTGCAAGGAAGTGATAGAATGAGCTATCTTTGAGAATCCGGCTATAAACCTCCTATAGTAGCCCACGAGACCCATAAAAGATCTAACTTCTGCCACATTCCTTGGCGCTGGCCATTCTCGAATGGACTGTACCTTCTCAGGATCCACAACGATCCCTTCCTTTGATATAATTTGCCCCAAGTAATGGATCTTCCTTTGATAAAAAGAGCACTTGCTCAGTTTCACATACAACTAGTGTTCTCTCAACACCTGCAACACCATTCTCAGGTATTTCTCATGTTCTTCTTCTGTCTTGGAATACACCAAGATATCATCCAAGAAGACTATGACAAACTTGTCCAAATAATCTCTGAACACTCCATTCATTAAGCACATGAAGACAACAGGTGCATTGGACAGCCCAAATGACACCACCGTGAACTCGTAATGACCATACCTTGTTCTAAAGGCGGTCTTGCTGATGTCCTCATCCTTTATTCTCACTTGGTGATATCCTGATCTGATATCTATTTTTGAAAATATTTTTGCATCCTTCAATTGATCAAAAAGATCATCAATCCTTGGTAGAGGATACTTGTTCTTGACAGTAACCTTATTCAACTGCCGAAAATCAATGCACAGCCTCAATGTCCCATCTGTCTTCTTCCCGAATAGGACCGGGGCTCCCCATAGTGACACACTGGGGTGAATGTAACCTTTCTTTAGTAGCTCTTTGAGCTGCAATTGCAACTCCTTCAGCTCTGGTGTACTCATTCTATAAGGAGCCTTCGAAACTGGAGATGCTCCAGGCATCAAATTTATAAAAAAGTCAATGTCCCTCTTCGGAGGTAATCCAGGTACCTCCTGAAATATGTCCTTGAATTCTTTGAGTACTTCGTGGTCCACCAGATTCGAGACTTCATCTCAGGATGCTTCTTCCACCCGAGCTGCATATAATTGACAGCCTTTCCGGTAACATTTCTTCAGCTGCATGGCTGAGATTTCCCTCACAGCCACGGCTCTAGGAATTCCTTGGACTGTTACCTGATTTCCCTCTTCGTCCGAACATGTAAATCTCTTGTTACGACAATCCAGAAGAGCATGGTTCTGGTCCAACCAGTCCATCCCAATCAAGCAATCGTATGAGCCTAAAGGCAGAGTGTTCAATTCAGCCTTAGTGCTCATTCCTTTCATTTCCACTGAACAAGACTTAACCAATTTAGTGACCTTCCTCTTGGTCCCTGTGGCCAACTGCACTAACCAAGAATTCTCGTGTTTGCTTCTCGTTAGATGCAAAATTTCCACCACTCTAGGATCTACATAACTATGGCTAGCCCCTGAATCAATTAAAATAACAAGTGATCGGTTGTTGATCGTACCTTCCACCTCAATCATGTGCGATTGAAATTCTGATTGCTTGTTATCTAGTGCTGCGTAGATCCTCGGCATTCTGCTGCCCATATCCTCCACTGTTTTAGCTTGTTGAACAGTATGTATAGTTCTCGCTTTACCATTTTTATGGGGACAATATCTGTACTTGTGGTTTCCTTGACAGCCCCAACACTAAATGGGCGTCTGTCTCTATCTTTGTGCTCCCTCTTCAGTCATTCTCAGCTCTCTAAATGATGGTTGTCCCTGAGGATTGTTTCTGAAAAAGGAAGGCTTGTTTCCCTTCTGCCTCTGTTTCTTCTTGAACTTCCTGTGATCATTCCAAACCCTCTGAAGGATGGGCCTTTCTCCTTTTTGTTCATACAAGAATTTATCCTTTCTTATTGTTTCTTCCATGGTCTTAGGATCATCATATTGAATCTTGTCACTCATGGAAGGTGTCAATCCACTCAGATATCTCTGAATCTTGACATCCTCATCTTTGATGAATGGAACATACTTCAGTAGTTCTAGGAAACTTCGTTCATACTCATCAATAGTCATGCTGCCTAGATTGAGTTCGAAGAACTCCTTCATCTTTCTGTCATAATATCTTCTAGTCAGGTATTTCTTCTCAAAATACGTCTTAAATTCCTTCCAAGTGACCTCCTTTTCTATGATGTGTTGCACCTGCACAAACTGATCCCACCACATGGATGTTTTTCCTTTCAGTTGGTACATTGCAATTCTTCCTTCTACATGGGCAGAATAATTCTGTAGTTGGAATTATTTCTTCATGCCAAGAAACCATGTCTCGACGTCTTCCTCCTTCTTATGTTCTCCATCGAATGTTGGAGGTTTAATCTTGTTCATCCCCCCCTTCAATTCCTCCTTTCCAGATTTTCGATGTTTTTGGGTAGGGGGCAGGCTTGAACTACTGTGTGTCTTCCTATCAGAATGTCTTTGGGAGCGACTAATATGTAGGCTACCACTCCTCGACCTACTTCTTCTTCCATGGGTTCTGCGACTCTCTGCCGTACTTGATTCTCTTCTCTTCTCGAGTTTCTTCTCTATTCTTTCCAGACTCTTCAAAAATTTTAAGTTTAATTCACCCTGTTGATCCCTGATTTTCATGATCTTTCGACTATCATCTCGGCGAGCCTTGGCCTCTCTTTGCAAACCTTCAATGATTTTCATTATGTGTCCTTCCTTATCCTCCTCCTTTCCATGCCCATTGGAGTTCAATCCTTCGACTCCCAGGTTAACATCCTTTCCTTCCTGTTCGTCTTCTATTTCGGGGGTAATCTGTACCTTTCCCCACTCCATACTCGACGTTGGTTAACTGGAGTCCTAACCTTCGTTGAACTCTGTACACACACTCTCTGCACAATTAAATTCAAATTTTGCCAGGCCATTAAACTTCATAAACAATCCACAACATTTATAACTAACACCAACAAGAACAAAAGACATTTCGATTCCAATGGGTTTTTTGAGCTCTTGTTTGGCTCTGCACTTTTTGGGTTTTTGAAACTTTAGCTTTCAGGACTTTCGGGACTTTTGGGCCTTCAGGTTTTTCGGTACCTGGGTCTTCATTACACAGTGACTCCCAACCTCTTGTCACTCCTATTCCCGAAATCCGATACACAGTTTCTCATACGTGATCCAATGATCCTCGATGAGCTAATTCACCGATACGACTCTTTACGCGTTAGCCTTCATGACTAACCTCGTGGCCCATATGACCTTTATCCCATAAGACATCAGCCTTATCTCCTATCGGGGTTTCAGACTTTGCAATGCTGAAATGCATAAATTGCTTTTCCACGGGATTCTCGATTCTTCGAATCTCGATTTCTCGATGTGACATCAGCTAGGCCTCACAACGGAGCTTTCCTTTCGAGAAATTCCCTGAATTCTCTGATCTCCTCCACGCATATTTCTATGATGGACGGTCCTGATCGCTTCTCACGATTTCGTGGTTCCAATTGTCTCCGGCATCTCATCTCTAGCATTCGCGAAACGCCAAACCCCGATGTGTCGATTTGAATTTTCTATTGGGACTTTCCCCGATGAAAAAATCCTTTGTCAACTCAAAACCCCGGTAGCCTGTATACCGACGGGTTGCTCGATCTCCTCCATGTGTCTCGAATGTTGGACGGCTTAGATCAAATCTCGGGACTTCACCAGGTGCAAGGTCAAAAACGCTCACCTATGTGAGTCTAGGTGTCTGGATCTTCGAATTGGATGATCACGCGACACGCGACCTTGCTTAGACGGACGGCTTAGATTCCCTCTCTCTATTTCAGAACATGAAATGTCCTGACCTTTTCAACCTCGAGAACTCTGATATCCTGAACGTTGATATCCCAATAAGCCAACTCCTTTCGGGACTTTCATCCTCCTATTCATGAAGCTTTAAAACTTCGTGCAACTCTCTACAGATCTGACTACTGTCGGGTAATTTGCTCAAGATCTAACGGCTCACAAGGGTTTTCCTTCCCTCCCGAATAGATCCTAGAGCTTCCACACCACCGGTGTGGAGTCGTCTCTCCCTGTGGACTCATGCCACAATGGTTGTGGTTTCATAACACCGCTATACCTCCTGAGCTTTAAAAACTCGTCAAGTAACTCCAGGACATTTTGGAGTAAACCAGGGTCCGAAATTGGCCTTCCAGACCCAATTTCCCCTCGCATTTTCGGTCCAAAGACCGTTCCACCGACCCATCTAGGCTTAGTGTCGAAACCTTGGCTCTGATACCAAACTGTAGCGCCCCTTTTCTGGCTACTAACTACTTTGTACATAACTCATACAGATGTTATACATTCCACATGCATTTAAATAAATAAACACATTTAAGTTCAGAGTAAACATATTCTCTACAGCTATAATTAACAATCCATAGCGTTTTATAATAATTCATAAACATAGTGGAAATCATGATACATAAGCAGCACAGTCATGTAAAACATGATTAAGGCATAATCAGATACTTATCTTCTAACAATGGTAGATTCCACCAACCAAGTGCAGGCCTTCCATGAACCTCCCAGCCTTAGACCACACTTCTCATTAGCTCAGCAGTGGGTCACCCCCGAGCTGGGACTAAGCTCCACCCCAAGGCAAGGAATCCTAGGCTAGGTTGAGGTTACAGGGAAAACAACACATAAAATATGGAAGGATTCTTCCCATGATGCCATCTTATGCCCACTACTATCAGACTCTCATTCCCCACATGCCTGTTCCGTCCGAGAGTATACACCTTCACAAGCATAGTATATCGGTGCTAACCTCCCTCTCTGGGTCTCGGCAACAGGCCGGATCAGGAAGTCTCAGAGCCCCGAAGCTGGTGCTGGACACTCTCTGGAAGAAACCACTTCCTAGCAAACTCTCTCACCTAGAAAGAGTCGCTCACAGGCCTAACAACCTGCCTCTTCCAACAACAATCACCTCCCTCACCTGGAGAGAGGTTACACACAGGTTTGACACAGACTTACACTAGCCAGTAAGCCATGCGCAGTCCAGCACTGCATGGCCACTACAGCCAATTGGGAAAATAGACACGGGCTTCCCAAACTGGTTCAACAATCACGGGATAGTATCACAGTTTTGGTTTCGGGATTGCACGAGGTGTGCAAAGATCCCACGCACAGGCTCCAGTTGTTCAGACAGAGGATGTACCAGCTATTTCAGAAATCAACACAGGATTTTCGGCTTTCAGGGTTGCACCAGGGTATTCTTGCAGAGGTCAGACCGTCGCGTTCAGTCTGTCGGGTGGAATGGAGAAGTGAGCCCCCTTTCACGGCTTACCTCATTTGTTTTATTTGCATGCATTAGGGTTGACACTTGTCCCCCATGCGACTGCATGCCTCCTTCAGCATGCATTCCTCCCACCATTTGGAAATCACATTTCCTTCCAAAAGGACTTAGGTTAAAACATATAATGCACATATCTTTTGGAATAATATTAAAATATTATTCCCAGTCTTAAGCCCCCTAGGCTTAGCCCCTAGGCTCAACACTTAGCCCCTTTTCCCACCTTCATCCCCTACTTCCTTGCCCACCTTATGGATGCTTAGTCCTCGTTCACTCATTCATCATGGTCGGTTTGCACATGGCAGTGTTTATGTTTTATTAATTGTTCAGCATGATTACATATACAACAACAGGCTCCTAGCCTTCAACACTTAGGCTCCCTGGCCTAACAACACATAAGCCTCCAGCTTATAAAAAACTTGTCTCACCAGCCTATAAAACATAATTACAATTCCTTTCCAAACAAGGTTTACAACAGGGCTCGACCTTGGGGACACTACATGTGGAACTTTATATATAAAACTTAAAACAGAAAAATGCATTCTGCATTACACAAATTCATACAGAATAATAATAAAAATACACATGCAGTACAAACAGGAATAACCCATAAAATAAACACATACATAATAATGAAGCATGTAATGTAACACAAAATGGACACTCATCTTGGTAAAAATATCACCAGCTGTGTGTAGACCTTCCACGAATCTCCCAGCCTTAGACCACACTGCTCATCACTCTCAACAGTGGTCACCCTGAGCTAGGACTAAAATCCACCTGGGTAAAGGGATTCCTAACCAGGGTGATGTGTCTTAGACAACAGGAAAGACTCTGTCATAAGTTCCTACTCAAAGTAACAGCCTATCGTCCCTCATTCCCCAGATGTTTGTCCCACCCCAGGAAGTGTGCCCCTTCTCTGCTCAATAGTCCCTTGGCTACCCCACTTCCTTTCTGGGGGCTTCAACAATAGGCCAGATAGGAAGTCTCAGAGCCCTGTAGTTGTAGTTTAGCACCTTCGAGAAATCAATTCCCATCAATTCTCTCACCTAGAAAGAAATTGCTCACAGGCCTGACAACCCACTTCTTCAGTCCAACTCCCAAGCTAACCAAGTACAAAAACAAGTATGGATACGGATACAGGTTCGGGTACAGTGATAGGAAGGTACAGAGGACAGCTGACTGACTGAGTGAATGATCATGGAAATGATTGAAAAATGAACTAAGTCTAAGCTATATGTATGCATGTTCCCAACTTGACACTTGTCATGTTGGGAGCTACTTTGGCCCACTTGTCCCCATCCTTAGAACTTAGGATAAAATAATTATCCATACTTTATACTTCAAGGAATATTAATATAATATTCATTTTTGGCTTAAGCTCCCTAGCTTATCCATTTTCCTTAACTTTTAGACCCCCCCTTTCCCTAACTAGTGGAGTTTAGTCCCCCATACACTTTTATCGTGGTTGGTCTACACGCAGCAATGTATTTTATATTAATGATGAGACATATACAAAAATACACTCATTGGCCTTTAGAATCTAGGCTCTCTGGCCTAATTCCACACATAAGCCTCATAGCTTATAATAACTATCTCACCGGCCTATAAAACGCAACATATACACAAAGGATCCCTGGCCTAAAAATCACGCGCACTTAAGTTTGTTGTGCGCGGTATCCTAGAATGTGCACACTTCATCATTTTAGTGCGTAGTACATGCGTGCACTATACCATGGAAGGTGCATACAAAAATGATATCAAACAAATCACCAGCTTAAGTACATTTGCATTTACATTTACAGTTGGGGTTCGACCTATGGGTGTTACACTTCTAGAAGCGAAAGCTTCTATCGGGTCTTCTTACATTGACTTATTCAAATTTATTAAATAGGAATTATTAACTAATATCGACCTTTATTACATGGAAATATATTATTCTATCTACATGAGGGGTTAGGGAGGTTAGGTCCCTAACATTTTCTTAGGGTTTTCTTGTTCTTAAGGTGCACTATGAAGGACTGAAAGTATGTGATGCTGTAATGTGCACTTTTTTTAGGTTTTGATGTTGCAATCTGGGATCATATTTTGAGAATAATGATATGAGGCTCGCTGGTTCATGAAGGCTAAATGTGACTAAGGTTTGAAGCTATTTCTGAAGTATGAAGCATGAAGGAGAAGTCAAAAGTACTCTACATATGAAGATATTGGATTGGTGTCTACACATATCTTGATGAGTTTGTTCTTGAGGTGAGGATATTAGCGTCTCTAGCAAGTTGGTCTCTACAAATATTGTAACATTAGGTTGGTGCCTATAGGTGTTGCTGAGTTGGTGCTCAATTGAGGAGATTGGTGTCTCTAGTAGGTTGGTTCCTACAAAATATTGTTGATTTGGTGCTCAGTTAAGGAGATCGGTGTCTCCATTAGGTTGGTTCCTACAATCTTTGTAGTAGTAGGTTGGTTCCTACAGACATTTATAAAGATAAGTTTTATGGTTTTCTCCCGATTGGGTTTCCATGTTAAAATTTGTGCATTGTGATTTGATTTTATATGTAATTATTGTTTCTCATCTAATGAATGATTGATGAATGGTTAAATAAAGTAAAAATTATCTTATATTGATTCACCCCCCCCCACCTTCAATATAAGCATAAGTTCAACAATTGGTGTCAAAGCAGGTTCCTTCAGAAATAGTTTAACCACTGGAAGGAAGATCTCGAGCACATATGGATTGTGAGGAAGGTCTCCCTAAAAACATAGCTCCTTTTTTAGATGGAACAAAATATGCATCATGGAGTATAAGAATGAATATATATTTGAAGGCCCTTAGGTTTGGTATTTTGAAATCAGTCACAACAAGTTATACAGATGAATCTGGGAAGGAGTCAAGTGAAAATAATGCAAAAGCAATAGATGTCATTTTGAGTGGCCTATCATATTCTGATACTGTCAAGGTAATGAATTTTACATCATCTAAATAGATTTAGGACAAGATAAAAAACATTTATGAAGAGAGATCCGATGATTGTTCATGTTGTGAATCAGAGGCGGAAGAAGCACAATTTGTGAGAAAGCTAAAAGGAGGACCTGGAAAGTACAAGGATTAAAGGAAAGAGAGTGATTATGATGAAGAATCTCTCTCCATAACCATGGAAAAAAAACATGATGATGAAGAAAATGAAGATAATCAGAAAGAAAATTTGGATTTAGAGGAAGTGGATATTGAAGAACAACTCGTTAGTTCCTTATAAGAAATAGACAAACTTGGGGGAAATAATATAAAGCATAAGGAGAAATTGCAAAAACATGAAAAGAAGGATGATGATATTGAATAAATAGATAATACATTTATCATCTTGAAGACTCAACTTGAAGAGGTAAAAAGGATAGAAGAAGTGGTGAGAAGCCAACTGAAATAAAAGGAAGAAAATTGCAAGAAGCTAGAGGCTGAAATCATTTCCTAAAGAAAGGAACTAGAGAAAACAATTGATCAGTTGAATAGAAGCTTGAATTTTGGAAAGAGTAATGAAATCTTAGATAATATTCTCAGTTTCCAAAGGTCATTATTCATCAACACGGGTCTTTTCTATGATGATAAACAAAATACCACCAAGGGAGTTGCGAGCATTAAGGTCACAAAGCCATCAAGAAAGGAAAATGAATAAAATACTAAAAGATATGATAATATTTTGAAAAGCTCCATCAAAAATGAAAGTAGCAGCAAGAAAGGAAATGATGACTAGCATAAACCTTATTCTTCTCACAAGAACAACAAGAATGAGTTCAGAAGAGTTATTCCACCAAGAAGACCTTCCAAAAAACAATACCAAACTTTAATTCTTGGCCATTGTTTTTCTTGCAATAACTTCAGTCATAAAGAAATAGATTGTAGAGCTTATGCAAGAAGTGATCATATGAGAGATATAAATGGAGGTTCTTACAAAACCTCAAAGGATGATTGTGTGAGCAACAAAACCAAATTTTCTCATGGGTTTGCTAACAAAAACTACAATTCAGTTGCTCCTCTACTTGATATTGAATTTTATAAGTACAATAACTATGGGCACACAACACATGGTTGTAGAAGCAACATAATAAATTCTCGTAAACAAAACAAGGAAGAAGATGTTTTTACCAAGCATAGAGAAGAATACACTAGGGTATGGAAAAAAAAGCAAGAAGAATCGAAGAAGGAAGAATGTGGACTTTCACTTTAAGCTCAAAATAAAGGGAACCATTGGTACATTTATAGTGGATGTTCAAAACACATGATAAGGTACCAGACCAAGTTTCCCACCTTGAAGGAAGAAAAAGGAGGCGGTGTTACTTTTGGAGATAATGCTTCTGCAAGGATAGTCTGAAAAGCTATTGTTAGTATTGATAATGGAAATACTAAGACAAAGAATGTATTGTATGATGAATAGTTAAAGCATAATATTCTAAGTTTCAATCAAATGTGTGATCAATGTTACAACCTCACATTTCATTCTAAAGGGTTTGAGATAAGGAAAGTAGCTTTAGGAATATTAGTGGAAAATGCAAACAAAACCTCAAGTGATGTATACATACTCAATGAATTCAAAGGAGAAAAATGTTGTATGGGAGTGATATCTCTCTTATCTCATCGGTAAATGGAAGCACAAGATCAGGGGGATAATCCCTTTTCCATTGATGTCAAAGGGGGAGAAGTTGCAGATAGAGGAAGAAATTGCAAGCATAAGGAGAATTGCAAACAGGGGGAGTGTCAAAATTGACTAAGGGTTGCAATCAATGACAAAGGGGGAGATTATTGGAAAACAATTTTTCATTGATTTCAAATATAGGGGGAGACTACATATGTCCAAGATAAAGATTGCAATATGGAGATTCTTGGAAATATTGTTTTTGGATTTTTATGCTAAGTTTGGATACCCTATATTTGAAGGCATTTTTACCTGAGATACCTAGCTAAACTTGGAGCATAGGTTATATGGTTGGAAATATTATTCTTATACCTTTCCAACAATATATTGTATTCCCTCTAACTCCCTAGGAATGAGGAGATATGAATTTTTTCTTCTAACAACCCAGCCATAAAATTTAGGTCAGGTCAGCCTTGAAAGTGAGGACATAAATACTATAAAAATAAAGGATAGATGTGTGCATTTTAAGAGTAACCAAGAAATAGATAAATCCTTATGTGCGCATAAGACATATGAGGTGCTCTAGAGGAGATGGGGTCTTTATGGGATCTAAAGGTGTGAAAGAGAAGTCTAAGGAATTTTCTTGGGGTTTTATTGTTCTTAAGGTGCGATATGAAAGGCTGAAGGTTCTTATTGTTCTTGTGATGCTACAATATAGGATCGTATTTTGAGAATGATTATATGAGGCTCGCTAGGGCATGAAGGCTAAACATGACTAGAGTTTGAAGATATGTCTAAAGTATGAAGCAAGTAGGAGAAGTCAGAAGTACTCTGTGTATGAAGATCTTGGATTGGTGTCTACACATATCTTGTTGAGTTGGTGCTCAAGTGAGGGGATTTGTGTCTCCAGTAGGTTGCTCTTTGAAAATATTGTAACAATGGGTTGGTGCCTACAAGTGTTGTTGAGTTGGTGTTCAGTTGAGGAGATTGATGTCTCGAGTAGGTATGTGCCTACATCTTGTTGAGTTGGTGCTTAATTAAGGAGATTGGTGTTTCCATTAGGTTGGTGCCTACAATATTTGTAATAGTAGGTTGGTTCCTATAGACATTTATAAAGATATTTTTTATGGTTTTCTCCCGATTGGGTTTCCACGTTTAACTTTGTACATCGTGATTCGAGTTTATATGTGATTATTGTTTTTCAGCTAATGAATTATTGATGAATGGTTAAATAAAGTAAAACTTACTTTATATTGATTCAGTGCCCCCCCTCCTCCCCCCCGCTCTCATTATAAGAATAAGTTCAACATATATGACCCTTCTAGTGAGAAGGGTTGACAGTGCACCCCCCCTCCCCCACCCCCGCTCTCAGTATAAGAATAATTTCAACATATATGACCCTTCTAGTGAGAAGGGTTGATCAACCCTTCTCACTAGAGGAGAAGAATGTTGATTTTCAAAAGGTCATAACTTTGTCATCACGAGTCCATTTTATATTTTTTTATTTTGGGTGGGAGAGGAGGTAATTTTTTGTTCTCTACTCACCAAAGTGGTTAGTTTATGAAAAATAGGTCTATTCTGATAAATATCTACTCATGCTTCTATGGAGGGGGTCGATGAGCCATTCTCCATAGAAATTATAGAAGCCTCTCCTCCGGAAAAAGGTCGGCAGACAAGGATGACCGATGAGAATATTCTAGGATCACTTTAAAATAAAAATTCTCTATTCATTTTCAAAAAAAAAATGACAAACATTTAAATAATTTAAATACATTACATATACATCTTGAACTATTTTCTTCGGATAACAATTTAGATTGTTTGATAGGATTTTCTCCTTAAGAATAACAATTCCATACCAATTGTTATTTAAAAAAATTTAAAAACCAAACGTTGAATTGCTATTGGAAAATTATGGTATTTTAGATTCTTGATTTCATCCAGTATATAATAATAAATAGTAACGACATAAATATCATTTACAATCCATCAAGTTTTAATCGTAAAGTTCAATTTTTTTAATGTTTAAAAGATGGGAATCTTTATGTTTGATTATTTTTAACTTTAAGTTCCAAATAAATGATTAAAGAACACCACTCATTGCTTAAAAACACAAATACTTTATGAAATCCATAATTTTCATTATTCCATGCCATCTAGTTTGCAAAAATAATTATATCTTGATTGTTTAGAATGTTTTCAAAAACCATTGAAGGATTAGAAGACATCATTCTTTTTATTTAAGAGTTCTAATAGTAAACTTCAAACTTTTAAATAAGGAAAATAAATTTATCAAAAATGAATTCAAACATGTGAATGGTTGTAAGACTTAATACTTGCAAGTGAAATTAGGTGATTTATGAAGGTTAGATAAACTACTAAGATAATGCATATATAAAAGTGAATAAGATAAAGGAGAAAATAAAAGAGAATAAATGAAAAACTAAAAGTAAAATAGGATGAGAAATGGGAAATGCATGGTGGCCTTCCCATTACCCCAATTATTCATATGTGTTTGTATAATTTCACTCTCAAAGGGATTTTTTCTAGCCAAAAAAAGAGAGTACTCATAGAGAGTCGTTTGTTGCATCGTAACCATAGATTGCTAAAATGAGAACTGAGCAAACATTCGAAGTTGGTCTTTCCATTTGGATTTCTAGGGAAAACATTATGTCTTTGTGTATGGGATCTAGGGTTTAGTGGATTGTGTTTGTTGTTAGATGAATGATAATGGTTGTTGAATTCTATTGTTTCTCGTGATTATTTGGATTCTTGAATTCTAAGTCGTGCAGGCCTTTCATGGGAGACTCAATAAAATTGAGAATTGTTTCATACCTCTCCTTATGCATACCTCTCCTTGTGAATATATTTTTTCAAGGTTATTATCTTTGTGAAATCATGCAAAATATTCATCCTACACTTGATACTCATTTATATTATTATTATTATGGAGTCCTCTCTCAATCTCAATTCTTGTAAATACCAAATCAGAGTTATGCTTTGAACTGATATCTCAATTTGTTTAATATGAATTGCTAAAGACAATTCCAATGGATTTGTGGTTATTGAAACAATATGAAATCAATTTCCAAAGTGAAATCAACTTCTAATGATTCTTGAGAATAATAATAAAAATCAGATGAGACAAAGAATCCATCTCACGAAGTCTCCAAGATAAATGACTATGATAATTTTCTTGTTGCAAATTTGCAATTGAGTTTCCATTCTCAGCCCTAAAATTTAGCAATTCATTGTTTGGGACTATTGGCATTGTAATCCAACCTTCACACAGCACTAAGGGTCGACTTAGAGGGTTATAAGATAGTCATACAAGCAGTACACGCCTTGTTTGGGCTACCTCTTTCTCCATAGGATTGCATGAATGGATTCATGGCATGTCAATTTACGTGGATAATTTCTATTGGAAGCAATAATCACTCCATAAGAGAGGTCCATGTTCATATTTGATGCACCATATGAAATCGACTTAGCGGTAGTTGGAATTTATTTTCCCAAAGAAAAATCAAATAGACAATAGAAGGAATCAACCTAGTGTTGAAGGGAACTTGACTTTCTAAGTGAGCAGTCGATTCAGTGAAGGAGGATTTAGACAACATAACTCAGTTGTCTTGACAAACGACTCATTGGTGAACTATTTTCATTACTTTAAAATCAATGTATGATATTTATAGGTTTGTGCATGTTGGGATCCTCCCTAGGGGTGTAGTGGGGGATGAAGGTCCCATAATAGAGTACTAATAGTGGAATCCATTCAATGTAATATGGAATGGGTCCATGACGCTTGTATTTATTAAATAAGTCCCACTATAGTAGTATTGAATAAATGTAATTGGGCGTCATTAAAGAAGGTCCACTGGGTATTTAGGAGGTTATTATGATTAGGGTATCTTAATTAGTTACAAATAAGGACAGGGTCATCCTTATGAGGTGTGCAAGAGTATTGTAAGTGGAGTTCATTAGGAGTTTGTCTCCTCGAAGAAACAAGTAAACATGAGTGGATTCCTTCCATAAAAGGATCAACTGTAAAGCAATTCCCTACCTTAAGGGTTTTGTTATTAATCAAGTAAAGGAGATTTTGCATATTATTCTTTATATATTGTGTGTGATTTTATATTCAGATATGAGGTACATAACATTTGGTATCAAAGATCTTTCTTGGGCCAAACAATGGGAATAATGTTTTCCTATTTTTCATCTTTTCAAATAAAAAAGAGGAGGGCCATGACACTTAAGTCAATTCA
>ML779265.1:718530-731662 GCA_009831015.1 Picea engelmannii
AGTATTTCTTTTCAAAATACTTCTTGAATTCCCTCCAAGTAACATTTTTCTCTTTAATGCATTGCACCTGCACAAGTTGATCCCACCACATGGATGCCTTTCCCTTGAGTTGATAGATGGCAATTCTTCCTTCTTCATGAGAAGAATAATTATGCAATTGAAAATACTTTCTCATGCCCAACATCCATGTCTTTTCATCTTCATCCTTCTTATTCTCACCATCAAATGTAGGAGGTTTGATTTTGTTCATTTCTCCTCATAGCTCATCCACCCCAAACCTCTTATGCTTCCTGACAAGGGATGGACTTGAGTTTTTGTTTGCTCTCTTATTGGAATGCCTCGGGGAGTGATGGTGATGTCTACTAACACTTATGGTTCTTCTTTTCTCATCAGGAGATCTGTGACTTCCTTATTTGCTTGAGCCACTCTCCTTATCCAATTTATTTTCTATTCAATTCAATATCTTCATCAACTTCATGTTGAATTCCTCCTACCGCTCCTTGGCTCTCATAAGCCTTTCATTATCATATTTATGGCTTTGGACGTCCTTCTGCAAATTTTTAATGGTCTCTACCATATTCATGTTTTCATCCCTTCCTTCTCCATGTCCATTAGAGTTTGTTCATTCAATGCCCAAATGGACATCCATCCCTATGATCTCATATTCTTGGATATAAGTACCATGTGCATCTCCCATTCTTCTACACTCTGTGTTGATCCTGATCTAATCTATTTGTTTTTAACTCTACAAAATGTGCAGCCAACAAAACTTTGTCAGGTTAACTGACTCATCAATTTCATGAAAAATATGAACCATTCTGTTTCAATTAATATATCCGAATTCTTTCTTCTGATTTCCTGAAAAAATGATTTTCCATATCAATTTTCTAGGTGAATAATTATATTCTATTGTCCAATACTTTTCCAATGCCTACTTCCATGCTCAATTCTGAGTCTTGAGCAGAAAGTTATGGTTATTTAAAAAATTGCCTAATAATATTTATGTTCACCCTTCAACTTCATGCAAATATGTGCTATAATTATGCATTTTTGCACCTACTCTATTATATTTTTGGTAGGAGCTCAATTGGGTTTCTTCATATACATATTTTGGACACTCTGTCCAAGTTTCACCTCTTTCTGGTTTTTGGAATGCTACAGGTATCTTCTTTGTTATATTAAACATTTTTAACATGCCCAGAAATTTAATTCATCTCTAGGACTATCTTCTATGGTTCAATAGCTTTCCATAGACTGCTATTGTGCCTCAATCTGATTCCAGAGAAGAAAATTATGGCCCTTCAAAGTTAGTTGGGTCTTAAAATTTACCCTCCATTGTTTGTCTTGTAACTTCCTCATAAAATCTTTGTTTGACAAACGATTTACACCATTAGAAAGCTCTCTCCGGGCTCTTTTATTTGAGCTGCAAAGACATAGTGTACCTTGGTACACTCTGTTCTTGGGGTTTTCCAGTACCTAAAAACGTTGTTTAGGCCCCCAAAATCGCACTGCAAAAAGATGACCTTCAAATAGTATAAAATGTCACAGAAATTCGTTGGTTTTCTGTTATTGTAGACCATCCAAATGACTTCGCGTGCAAAAATTTGAAAATTGAAACCCATATTTAGTATGTGCAACAACACCATAAGGTAGCGCATGCTTCGTGCACCTAAAACCAATGTGGATAACTTGTCTGTCGCACTAATAACTCGTGCGCGCTACTTTTGTGTCGCGTGCCAATATCCATCGCGCACAATTTTGGTTCATGCACTAATACCTGTTGCACGCAATTTTTGTGTCGCACACTAATATTCCATGTGCATTTTACTTTACGCGTTACACCATGCCAAAGTTTAGTACTCCCCCACCGCGCACTAGAACTCTGCGCGCACCATTAACTAATTGTCGTGCAACAACATATACCCACATTACGCGTGCACCAACAAAATTCCTCTGCTCTCTGTCAATACTGGGCACACCACGTGAGCCATTATTATGCATGTGCACATCGCTCGTGCCAGTATTACGCATGCACCACTCAATTTGCACTGTGAAATGATAAATTTAGTGTGCACACCTGTGTGCCAAAATGTTCCACGCATTACCACTCTGCATCACGCAATGACAAAATTAAGTATGCACATCCACAGGTCACTATTTTTCGTGCATTTCCACTCTACACTATGAAGTACCAAATTTTGAGTGCACACATCTGCGCGCCAATATTCTCCACACAATGCCACTCTGCATCGCGCAACGCCAAATTTTAGCGCGCGCACCCGCACGCCAATATTTTTCCACGCAATGCCACTTTGCACTACGCAGCGCCAAATTTTAGCGTGTGCACCCGCATGCCAATATTTTTTCTCATATCACAATATTTTCACTGCGCATCATGCATTTTTAGTGCGTCCACCTACACACATTCATTTTTATGCGCATCAATTCCTCGTGAATTCCGTTGCAAAAATTGGGGATTTTACCTAACTTTTTCCCAATTTTTACCATAGACATTCTGCAACTATGAATATGTTAAATTTCACCCTGATAACACCCATTCAACCTCTGCAACAACAAATCATTGTTTCTTGACATCCTTGGAATGAATTTTTCCCAAACTCAATTCATGAATTGAGAATTTTAATCAACTAATCTCACTCCATCTGTCATGGCTTCCCTGTAACATCAAATTTGACCAATTCCAGGTCTGAATTTTCTATAACAGACATTAAATCAAGAATACCTCACCACTTGGCCAAATTTCTCAATTTTCCCATGAATTTAACAACAAAAATTGGGGCTTTTTCCCAATTCCACGCAATTGCTTCTAATTTTTACCATGGACACTCTGTAACTTGAAATTTGGCCACTTCGAAATCAATCCTCTGTGAAATTTCGCTTCAACTCAACTTGCTCGGCCCATCTAGACTCAATGTTGAAAACTGAAGATCTGATACCATATTGTAACATACCCGGCATCCAACTGGGCTATGCCACATAAAAAAATTCTAACTGTGTGTCAATTAAAACATATACACAAAGAAACTTTTGTGGTGTAGCGCCCCTTTTCTGGCTACTAACCACTTTGTACATAACTCATACAGATGTTATACATTCCACATGCATTTAAACAAATAAACACATTTAATTTCAGAGTAAACATATTCTCTACGGCTATAATTAACAATCCATAGCGTTTTATAATAATTCATAAACACAGCGGAAATCATGATCCATAAGCAGCACAGTCATGCAAAACATGATTAAGGCATAATCAGATACTTATCTTCTAACAATGGTAGATTCCACCAACCAAGTGCAGGCCTTCCACGAACCTCTCATCCTTACACCACACTGCTCATCAACTCAACAGTGGGTCACCCCCGAGCTGGGACTAAGCTCCACCCCAAGGCAAGGAATCCTAGGCTAGGCTGAGGTTACAAGGAAAACAACACATAAAATCTGGAAGGATTCTTCCCAGGATGCCATCTTACGCCCACTACTATCATACTCTCATTCCCCACATGCTTGTTCCGCCTGAGAGTATACACCTTCACAAGCATAGTCCATCGGTGCTAACCTCCCTGTCTGGGTCTCGACAATAGGCCGGATCAAGAAGTCTCAGAGCCCCGAAGCTGGTGCTGGACACTCTCTGGAAGAAACCACTTCCCAGCAAACTCTCTCACCTGGAAAGAGTTGATCACAGGCCTGACAACCTGCCTCTTCCAACAATAATCACCTCCCTCACCTGGAGAGAGGTTGCACACAGGTTTGACACAGACTTACACTGACCAATAAGCCATGCGCAGTCCAGCACTGCATGGCCACTACAGCCAATTGGGAAAATAGACACGGGCTTCCAAACTGGTTCAACAATCATGGGATAGTATCACGGTTTTGGTTTCGGGATTGCACGAGGTGTGCAAAGATCCCACGCACAGGCTCCAACTGTTCAGACAGAGGATGTACTGGCTATTTCAGAAATCAACACAGGCTTTTCGGCTTTCAGGGTTGCACCAGGGTATTCTTGCAGAGGTCAGACCGTCATGTTCAGACCGTCGGGTGGAATGGAGGAGTGAGCCCCCTTCACGGATTACCTCATTTATTTTATTTGCATGCATTAGGGTTGACACTTGTCCCCCATGCGACTGCATGCCTCCTTCAGCATGCGTTTCTCCCACCATTTGGAAATCACATGTCCTTCCAAAAGGACTTAGGTTAAAACATATAATGCAGATATCTTTTGGAATAATATTAAAATATTATTCCCAGGCTTAAGCCCTCTAGGCTTAGCCCCTAGGCTCAACACTTAGCCCTTTTTCCCACCTTCAACCCCTAATTCCTTTCCCACCTTATGGATGCTTAGTCCCCCTTCACTCATTCATCGTGGTCGGTCTGCACATGGCGGTGTTTATGTTTTATTAATTGTTCTGCATGATTACATATACAATAGCAGGCTCCTGCCCTTCAACACTTAGGCTCCCTGGCCTAACAACACATAAGCCTCAAGCTTATAAAAAACTTGGCTCACCATCCTATAAAACATAATTACAATTCCTTTCCAAACAAGGTTTACAACGGGCCTCGGACTTGGGGACACTACAATTCCCCTCCCCTTATTTTTGCACTGTCCTCAGTGCAACTTTACACAGCATCTGCAAGCTTTTCAAAATTTTCAAAAAGATGCGGGTACTCTGCCCGCATAACCTCTTCATGCTCCCATGTTACGTGCTCAAGACCGTACCAGGTCCACTAGACTTTTACAAGCTCTATAGCTCGATTTCAGAGCTGTTTGCTTTTCCTGTCCAATATGCGCACAGGATGCACTTGCAGGACACCTTCTGGTTCCACCTGAATCACATTCCAATCGATAACATGATTAGCATCAGGTACATATTTCTTAAGTAGTGAAACATGAAACACATTATGTACACTCATAGATGCAGGTAATGCAAGCATGTATGCAACCAGCCCAATCCTTTCCAGGATCTCAAATGGCCCACAAAATCTTGCTGCCAACTTGGTGCAACTTCCCAGCCTCAGGGAACTCCTGTTAGTTTTCACTTTCAGGAAAACATGGTCACCCACTTTGAATTCTCTATGGGTTCTGTTACTATCAGCGTAACTTTTCTGCCTATCCTGGGCAACTTTTAGATTATGTTTAATTCTTATCATTTGGTCTTCCATCTCTTTGAGCAGTTCAGGCCCAACTACTACTCTGTCAGCTGGATTATCCCAGCTCACTGGAGTGTTGCACTTTCTTCCATAAATCACTTCAAACGGGCTCATCTTCAATGATGCATGATACCCATTATTGTAGGCGAATTCTACCAAATGCAGGTAGTCTTCCCAGCTTGATGGTTTATCCATCACATACATTCTCATCATGTCTTCTATTACTCTGTTTAATCTCTCTTTCTGTCCATCAGACTCGGGATGATATGCTGTGCTAAAGTTCAAATTCGTTCCGAATCCTTTGAACAGTCCTTTCCAGAAATTCGAAGTGAATTTCGGGTCTCTATCAGACACAATTGTCTTAGGAATTCCGTGCAAGCATGCAACTTCTTTTAGGAAAATGTCAGCAACATCTGCTGCTCTGTGGGTGGTTTTCAGTGAAATAAAATGGGCAACTTTAGTAAGCTTGTCCACCACCACCATGATTGAATCATGTTGCTTGCTTGTTCTAGGCAATCCTGTGATAAAATCCATTGTTACCACATCCCATTTCCATTCAGGAATAGGTAAAGGCTGCAGCAACCCTGCTGGGTGCCTGTGCTCAGCCTTAACCTTTTGGCACTCCATACATCTGGCGATGTATTCCGTGATTTATTTCTTCAAACCTGGCCAAAAATAATGGCCTTTGACTACTACCATAGTCTTCTGATATTTAGGATGTCCATCATAAGCCACGTTATGCATCTCCTTTAGAATGGACAGCTTCAATTCCCGGACATTGGGTACATACACTTTATTTTTATACAGAAGTAGACCATCAGTTCCCAAGGTGTAACTTTCCTTGGTCTGTGGTCCCTCACACTGTTGTAGCTTTGCTACAAGATTTTTGTACTGCAAATCAGCATTTGCAGCTTCCAAAATGTTGTCTTTCATCTCAGTCTAGTACATGATAATGGCTATAGCATGTAATTCATGCACCTTTCTGCTGAGTGCATCAACCATCTTATTTTATTTCCCTTTGATATGCTTGATATCAAAGTCATATTCGCACAACAACTCTGGCCATTTTATTTGCCTGGCATTTAAGGTCAGTTTATCAAATAAATATTTCAGACCGTTACAGTCTGTTCTCAGCTCGAATCTCTTGCCCATGAGGTAATGTCTCCATTTCCTCAAGGAATGGACGATTGTTGCCAGCTCTAAATCGTGAGTGGCATAATTCTTCTCATGCTCCTTCAACTTTCGGGATTCATAATAAACTACAAATCCCTCTTGGCTGAGAACTCCTCCTAGCCCCTCCTCACATGCATCTTTGCACACTACGAAATCCTTGTTTGGATCTACAATCTTCAGGATTGGAGCACTAGTTAGCAACTGCTTCAATCGCTGGAAGCTGCTCTCACATTCTTCAGTCCACTGGAACTTCTTCTCCTTCCTTTGCAAGGAAGTGATAGAATGAGCTATCTTTGAGAATTCGGCTATAAACCTCCTATAGTAGCCCGCCAGACCCATAAAAGATCTAACTTCTGCCACATTCCTTGGCGCTAGCCATTCTCGAATGGCCTGTATCTTCTCAAGATCCACATCGATCCCTTCCTTTGATATAATGTGCCCCAAGTAATGGATCTGCCTTTGATAAAAAGAGCACTTGCTCAGTTTCGCATACAGCTGGTGTTCTCTCAACACCTGCAGCACCATTCTCAAGTGTTGCTCATGTTCTTCTTCTGTCTTGGAATACACCAAGATATCATCCAGGAAGACTATGAAAAACTTGTCCAAATAATCTCTGAACACTCCATTCATTAAACACATGAAGACAGAGGGTGCGTTGGACAGCCCAAACGACACCATCGTGAACTCGTAATGACCATACCTTGTTCTAAAGGTGGTCTTGCTGATGTCCTCATCCTTTATTCTCACTTGGTGATATCTTGATCCGAGATCTATTTTTGAAAATATTTTTGCATACTTCAATTGATCAAAAAGATCATCAATCCTTGGCAGAGGATACTTGTTCTTGACAGTAACCTTATTCAACTACCGAAAATCAATGCACAGCCTCAATGTCCCATCTTTCTTCTTCATGAATAGGACTGGGGATCCCCATGGTGACACACTAGAGCGAACGTAACCTTTCTTCAATAGCTCTTCTAGCTGCAATTGCAACTCCTTCATCTTTGGTGTACTCATTCTATAAGGAGCCTTCGAAACTGGAGCTGCTCCAGGCATAAAATTTATAAAAAAGTCAATGTCCCTCTTCGGAGGTAGTCCAGGTACCTCCTGAAATATGTCCTTGAATTCTTTGAGTACTTCGTGGTCCACTAGATTAGAGACTTCATCTCGGGATGCTTCTTCCACCCGAGCTGCATATAATTGACAGCCTTTCCGATAACATTTCTTCAGCTGCATAGCTGAGATTTCCCTCACAGCCACGGTTCTGGGAATTCCTTGGACTGTTACCTGATTTCCCTCTTCATCCAAACATGTAAATCTCTTACGGCAATCTAGAAGAGCATGGTGCTGGTCCAACCAGTTCATCCCAATTAAGCAATCATATGAGCCTAAAGGAAAAATGTTCAATTTAGCCTTAGTGCTCATTCCTTTCATGTCCATTGAACAGGACTTAACCAATTTAGTGACCTTCCTCTTGGTCCCTATGGCCATTTGCACTAACCAAGACTTCTCGTGTTTTCTTCTCGTTAGATGCAAAATTTCCACCACTCTAGGATCTACATAACTATGGCTAGCCCCTGAATCAATTAAAATAACAAGTGATCGGTTGTTGATCATACCTTCCACCTCAATCATGTGCGATTGAAATTCTGCTTGCTTTTTATCCAGGGCTGCGTAGATCCTCAACATTCTACTACCCATATCCTCCCTTTTTTTAGCTTGCTGAACAGTATGTACAATTCTCGCCTTAGCATTTTTATGGGGACAATCTCTGTACTTGTGGTTTCCTTGACAGCCCAAACACTGAATGGGTGTCTGTCTCTATCTTTGTGCTCCCTCTTCAGTCATTCTTGGCTCTCTAAACGATGGCTGTCCCTGAGGATTGTTTCTAAAAAAGGAAGGCTTGTTTCCCTTCTGCCTCTGTTCCTTCTTAAACTTCCTCTGATCAGTCCAAACCCTCCGAAGGATGGGGCTTTCTCCTTGCTGTTCATACAAGTAGTTCGCCTTTCTTATTGTTTCTTCCATGGTCTTAGGATCATCATATTGAATCTTTTCACTCATGGAAGGTGGCAGTCCACTCAGATATCTCTTAATCTTGACAGCCTCATCTTTGATGAATGGAACATACTTCAGTAGTTCTAGGAAACTTTGTTCATACTCATCAATAGTCATGTTGCCTAGCTTGAGTTCGAAGAACTCCTTCATATTTCTGTCATAATATCTTTTAGTCAGGTATTTCTTCTCAAAATACCTCTTAAATTCCTTCCAAGTGACTTCCTTTTCTCTGATGTGCTACAACTGCACAAAGTGATCCCACCACATGGATGCTTTTCCTTTTAGTTGGTACATTGCAATTCTTCCTTCTGCATGGGCAGAATAATTCTACAGTTGGAAGTATTTCTTCATGCCAAGCAACCATGTCTCGGCATCTTCCTCCTTCTTATGTTCTCCATCGAATGTTGGAGGTTTAATCTTGTTCATCTCTCCATTCAATTCCTCCTTTCCAGATTTTCGATGTTTTCAGGTAGGGGACAAGCTTGAACTACTATGTGTCTTCCTATCATAATGTCTTTGGGAGTGACTAAGATGTCGGCTACCACTCCTTGACCTACTTCTTCTTCCATGGGTTCTACGACTCTCCGTCGTACTTGAGTCTCTTTCCTTCTTGAGTTTCTTCTCTATTCTTTCCAGGCTCTTCAAAAATTTTAAGTTTAATTCACCCTGTCGATCCCTGATTTTCATGAGCTTTCGACAATCAACTCGGCAAGCCTTGCCCTCTCTTTGAAAACCTTCAACGATTTTCATTATGTGTCCTTCCTTATCCTCCTCCTTTCCATGCCCATTGGAGTTCGATCCTTTGACTCCCAGGTTAACATCCTTTCCTTCATGTTCGTCTTCTATTTTGGGGGTAATCTGTACCTTTCCCCACTCCATACTTAGCGTTGGTTAACTGGAGTCTTGACCTCCGTTGAACTCTGCACACGCACTCTCTGTGCAATTAAATTCAAAGTTTGTCAAGCCATTAAACTTCATAAACAATCAACAACATTTATAACTAACACCAACAAGAACAAAAGACATTTCGATTCCAATGGGTTTTCTGAGCTCTCGTTCGACTCTACACTTTTTGGGTTTTTAAAAATTCAGTTTTTGGGACTTTCGGGACTTTTGGGCCTTCAGGTTTTTCGGTACCTGGGTCTTCATTAAGAAGTGACTCTCAACCTCTTGTCACTCCTATTCCTGAAATCTGATACACGGTTTCTCATACGTGATCCGATGGTCCTCGATGAGCTAATTCGTCGATATGGCTCTTTACGCGTTAGCCTTCATGACTAACCTCCTGGCCCATATGACCTTTATCCCATAAGACCACAGCCTTATCTCCTATCAGGGTTTCGGACTTCACAATGTCGAAATGCATAAATTGCTTTTCCATGGGATTCTCGATTCTCCGAATCCCGATTTCCCGATGTGATGTCAGTTAGGCCTCACAACGGAGCTTTCCTTTCGAGAAATTCCCTGAATGCTCTGATCTCCTCAACGCGTCCTTCTATGATGGACAGCCCTGATCACTTCTCGCGATTTCATGGTTCAAATTGTCTATGACGTCTCGTCTCTAGGATTCACGAAACGTCGAACCCCGATGTGTCGATTTGACTTTTCTATTCGGAATTTCCCCAATAACCCAGATTACTACCACGCGCCCTCAATGAATGGACGGTCCCAATTCAATCTCACGATTTCGAAACTTTTGATTCCTCGATGAAAAAATCCTTTGTCAACTCAAAACCCCGGTAGCGTGTATATGGACGGGTCACTCGATCTCCGCCACGTGTCTCAACTGTTGGACGACTTAGATAAAATCTCGGGACTTTGCCCAGTGGAAGGTCCAAAATCCTCACCTATGTGAGTCCAGGTGTCCGGATCTCTGAATTGGACGATCACGCGACACGCGTCCTTCCTTAGACGAATGGCTCAGATTCCCTCTCACTATTTCGGAACTTGAAATGTCCCGACCTTTTTGACCTCGAGAACTTAGATATCCCGAACACCGATATTCGGATAAGACAACTTCCTTCGAGACTTCCACCCTCCTATTCACGAAGCTTTAAAACTCTGTGCAACTCTCTACAGATCTGACGGTTGTTGGGTAATTTGCTCAAGATCTGATGGCTCACAAGGGTTTTCCTTCCCTCTCGAACAGATCCTAGAGCTTCCACACCATCAGTGTGGAGTCCTCTCTCCCTGTGGACTCATACCACAATGGTTTTCATTTCATAATGTCGCTATACCTCCTGAGCTTTAAAAACTCATCAAGTAACTCCTTGACATTTTGGAGTAAACCAAGGTCCGAAATTGGTCGTCCAGACCCAATTTCCCCTCGCATTCTCGGTCCAAAGACTACTCCATTGTCCCATCTAGGCTCAGTGTCGAAACCTTGGCTCTGATACCAAACTGTAGCGCCCCTTTTCTGGCTACTAACCACTTTGTACATAACTCATACAGATGTTATACATTCCACATGCATTTAAACCAATAAACACATTTAATTTCAGAGTAAACATATTCTCTACGGCTATAATTAACAATCCATAGTGTTTTATAATAATTCATAAACACAACGGAAATCATGATACATAAGCAGCACAGTCATGCAAAACATGATTAAGGCATAATCATATACTTATCTTCTAACAATGGTAGATTCCACCAACCAAGTGCAGGCCTTCCACGAACCTCCCAGCCTTAGACCACACTGCTCATCAGCTCAGTAGTGGGTCACCCCCGAGCTGGGACTAAGCTCCACCCCAAGGCAAGGAATCCTAGGCTAGGTTGAGGTTAAAGGGAAAAAACACATAAAATCTGGAAGGATTCTTCCCAGGATGCCATCTTACGCCCACTACTATCAGACTCTAATTCCCCACATGTTTGTTCCACCCGGGAGTGTACACCTTCACAAGCACAGTCCATCGGTGCTAACCTCCCTCTCTAGGTCTCAGCAACAGGCCGGATCTGGAAGTCTCAGAGCCCCGAAGCTGGTGCTGGACACTCTCTAGAAGAAACCACTTCCCCGAAAACTCTCTCACCTAGAAAGAGTCGCTCACAGGCCTGACAACCTACCTCTTCCAACAACAATCACCTCCCTCACCTGGAGAGAGGTTACACACAGGTTTGACACATACTTACACTGGGCAGTAAGCCACGCGCAGTCCAGCACTACATGGCCACTACAACCAATAGGGAAAACAGACACGGGCTTCCCAAACTGGTTTAACAATCACGGGATAGTCTCATGGTTTTGGTTTCAGGATTGCACAATGTGTGCAGAGATCCCACACACAGGCTCCAACTGTTCAGACAGAGGATGTACCGGCTATTTCAGAAATCAACACAGGATTTTTGGCTTTCAGGGTTGCACCAGGGTATTCTTGCAGAGGTCAGACCGTCACGTTCAGACCATCAGGTGGAATGGAGGAGTGATCCCCCTTCACGGCTTACCTCATCTGTTTTATTTGCATGCATTAGGGTTGACACTTGTCCCCCATGCAACTGCATGCCTCCTTCAGCATGCATTCCTCCCACCATTTGGAAATCACATGTCCTTCCAAAAGGACTTAGGTTAAAACATATAATGCACATATCTTTTGGAATAATATTAAAATATTATTCCCAGGCTTAAGCCCCCTAGGCTTAGCCCCTAGGCTCAACACTTAGCCCCTTTTCCCACCTTCAGCCCCTAATTACTTGCCCACCTTATGGATGCTTAGTCCCCCTTCACTCATTCATCATGGTCGGTCTACACATGGCGGTGTTTATGTTTTATTAATTGTTCTGCATGATTACATATACAACAGCAGGCTCCTAGCCTTCAACACTTAGGCTCCCTGGCCTAACAACACATAAGCCTCTAGCTTATAAAAAACTTGGCTCACCAACCTATAAAACATAATTACAATTCCTTTCCAGACAAAGTTTACAACGGGGTTCGGCCTTGGGGAAACTACAATTCCCCTCCCCTTATTTTTGCACTGTCCTCAGTGCAACTTTACACAGCATCTACAAGCTTTTCAAAATTTTCAAAAAGATGCGGGTACTATGCCCGCATAACCTCTTCATGCTCCCATGTCGCGTCCTCAAGACCGTACCAGGTCCACTGGACTTTTACAAGATCTATAGCTCAGTTTCAGAGCTGTTTTCTTTTCCTGTCCAATATGTGCACAAGATGCACTTGCAGGACACCTTCTGGTTCCACCTGAATCACATTCCAATCGATAACATGATTAGCATCAGGCACATATTTCTTAAGAATTGAAACATGAAACACATTATGTACACTCATAGATGCAGGTAATGGAAGCATGTATGCAACCGGCCCAATCCTTTCCAGGATCTCAAATGGCCCACAAAATCTTGCTACCAACTTGGCGCAACTTCCCAGCCTCAGGGAACTCCTATTAGTTTTCACTTTCAGGAAAACATGGTCACCCACTTTGAATTCTCTATGGGTTCTATTACTATCAGCATAACTTTCCTGTCTATCCTGGGAAGCTTTTAGATTATGTTTAATTCTTATCATTTGGTCTTCCATCTCTTTGAGCAATTCAGGAACAACTACTACTCTGTCAGCTGGATTATCCCATCTCACTGGAGTGTTGCACTTTCTTCCATAAAGCGCTTCGAACGGGCTCATCTTCAATGATGCATGATACCCATTATTGTAGGTGAATTCTACCAAATGCAGGTAGTCTTCCCACCTTGATGGTTTATCCATCACATACATTCT
>ML779266.1:0-11370 GCA_009831015.1 Picea engelmannii
CTTTTTACATTCTCATGTTTAATTGAATGTGGGCCAAAATTAAAATATTTCAATATCTACCTTAAATAAAGCATTACTATTCATAGAGTGAATGTAAATTACATTTGTAAATACAAATTTAATCATATATATTAATGTATATCGTATTTCTCTGTCATTAAAAAATAGTTTTCAATCATGTTTTTTTTCATGATTTTATATAATGTGGTGTTTTTGATAGGAAAAACAAAAGACTCATAGAAAAAAAGAAGATATCAAAATGTAATGTAATTGAGATTTCATAAAAATATAGCAGACACAATTAGTAATACTTTTATTGATAAAAGCAATTTTCACTTCCCTTTAGAGGGGGCAACCTCCAAATGAGCATAGCTCCTATTCCAATTGGCTCAAAATAATGATTAGTGGTTGAGATCAAAGACAAGTAGATGAACACTGATTCATAAAATAATGGAAGAAGACAGATCAATGACGCAAACCCCACCACTATGGTCGCGACCACAACAATTCAACTAGAAGAACAAACAGACCCCACCTATTCCAAGTCTCCTCTTCCATTCATAGATGTGGGTGAAGGGAACCCCATTGCATTTCATTGTTGATAGCGGAAGCCAGAAGAACCTCATCTCAATAGAGGTCATCAAATAGTTGGGATTGTCGACAACACCACACCCGCATCCATACAACATCAGGTGGCTTCACGAGGGACGATACATTTGTGTTAGTGAATAGTGTCGATCGTCATATGGAATCCAACCGTTCAAGGATGAGGTATTATGTGATGTTTCCCGACTGGATTTCTATGATGTTTTTTGGGCCATCCATATACGTGGAAGCACCATGTTATTTATGAGTCTCGACTCCATAATGTCATTGTTACTCTCGGGTTCATCTCTACAAGATACTAGAGGTAGTTGCAACTATTGTCCCACCTAAACAGTGTCGCAAGGTAGTATCTCATACTACAAAATTTAGGTTCTTCACAGTCTCTTAAAACAATGAATAGAAAAACATTGCAACCATTGCAACCTCGGTCCAAGCACCTTCTATACAACAGAAGCAGGTAGACAATATTGAAGAAAAGAAAAAATATTCCTTTTGTACACAATCTTCTCATATATCCGGACTCATTAAAAAGGTCCAACCCTTCCAGCCACAAGTTCATGACAACCTTCAATAAGCTAAGCAACGCAACTTCTCCAATAAGGCAAGAATCTCATCAAGATGTAGATTCAACAAACTCTTTTTCATCTCCCCTGAGAATTCAACGCAATGGAGACAATTTCTTATTAAGGAGGGAGGATTGATTGAGGTGGATATTAGTGTCCACCTACCTATTCCAATTTTCTCAAAACAATCTTCTAGCAATTTACTATTTTTAATAGTTTTTTGGTTCCTAAACTTCGAGGGCCATTTTAAGAGCATAAATGAAGGTTTTTCAGGATTGAGCACCTTAATGATACCCAAAGGCTCTGATTGAGATCCCAAAATAAATCTACTCGGTGATACATTTTCAGCAAGCTATCATGCACCCCAAATGAACATTGCATGCCAAAGTTACGTGCCCGCGAAGTTGATACACCAAAATTACCCAAAACGAGGTCCACAAAACTATTGGATTTTCATCTTCCGAGGTTAGGGTTTTGTATTTTATTTATGTTAAAAATGACTTTAGAGCCTCATTGTAATTTTGGTTGATGTGGTTTGAAGAAGTGGGTGTTCAGGACCGTGGTTGAAGAGGCAGGTTTTCAGTCTTGTGGTTGAAGATGCAGGTTGTTAGGACCATGGTTGAAGAAGAAAGTTTGCATGTCTATGATAAATTCTCTCCAGGTGAGAAAGTGTGTTGAGGAACGGAGTTCTCTTGTGTAATTTATCATGTGAGAAACTCTCTCCAGGTGAGAGAATTTGTTGGGAAGTGATTCCTCCTAGAGGGAGTATAGAACCAACTACGAAGCTCTATGAATTCTTGATGTGACATGTTGTTGAATCCCTGGAAGGGAAGTGGAGCAGTTGATGGACTGTGGAATGATGAAGGTTCATATTCCCAGGGTGGGACAAGCATGTGGGGAATGAGAATATGTGAGTAGTGGGTGTAAGTAGGCTCCTTTGAGAGAATCCTTCGAGTTGCACTGTGAGATTTTTTGTTGCCTCAACCTAGTTGTAATATCCCTCGGTCGAACCCAAATGTAAATATAATCCAAGTATATTTAAGCTGGTGAGTTGTTTAGACATAATTTTGTAATACACTTTTCATGGCATGGTGCACGCATATACTACACAGTAAAGGGATGTAATGTGCACATTTATGAATATTGCATGCAGTAACTAAGGTGCGCACAACCTTAGAGACAGAGGATACAACACATAGTAACTAAGTGTGCGCAATATTAAGGTCAGTGAAATTTTTTGTATATAATATGCATTATAGGTTGGTGAGCCAATATTATAAGTTGGAATGCTTATGCCTTGGAATTAGGCCAGCGCTCCTAGATGTTAAAGGGCCAATGTGTCTACTTTGTACATGAACTCATGATTAATATAAAATACATCACTGCGTGTAGACCGACCACGATAAAGAGATGGGGGACTAAAATTCACCAGTTAGGGAAAGGGAGGGTGAAGCATCAAGGGAATATTATATTAATATTTACTAAAACATAAAGTATGGATAATTTTATCCCAAGTTCTAAAGTTGGGACAAGTCGACGAAAGCAACTTCCGATATGACAAGTGTCAAGTTGGGGACATGCATTCATATTGCAGGGAAACTTAGCTGAGGGGAATTCTCTCTCATAGGGATATCTTATGAGCAGAAGGGGGGGAAGGTAAAACCATGAGGTTGACCATCATTTTGACAAAGAATTCATAGTGATTCAAAAACACACTCAGTTATCTAGTCAATGACTCCATGACCATTTCACTCATACATTCTGTTATCCTTGAGACAACCATTCCACCTTTTTGAAACCTGTTTCTTTGTCCCTTTTGGCTGGTGTACCTGGTTATTTTGGAGCAGGATTGAAGAAGCAGTTTGTTAGGCCCATGAGTAGTTCTATGGGAGAGAGAATTGTTGGGGATTGATTTATGTAGGTGCTAACTACATCTACAATGCTCTGAGACTTTCGGTTTGGCCTATTGCTGAAGTCCTCGAAGAGAAGTGGGGCAGCCGAGGGACTGTTGAGAAGAGAAGGGGCACACTTCCATGGGTGGGAAAGGCATGTGGTGAATGAGAGGCTGTAGGTTGTTAGTTGAGTGAGTACATGAGGCAGAGTCTTTCCTGTTGTCCATGTGTTGTAACCGTAGGTGCTAAACTGCAACTACAATTCTCTAAGATTTCCATTCTAGCCTATTGTTGAGGCCCTGGAAGGGAAGTGGGGCAGCCGAGCGACTATTGAGTAGAGAAGGGGCACACTTCCTTGGGTGGGATAGACATGTGGGAAATGAGAGGCTATAGGTTGTTAGTTGAGTGAGTACATGAGACAAAGTCTTTCCTGTTGTCCAAGTGTTGTAACCGTAGGTGCTAAACTGCAACTAAAGCGCTCCGAGACTTTCGGTTTGGCCCGTTGCTAAAGCCCTAGAAGGGAAGTGGGGCAGCCGAGGGACTGTTGAGTAGAGAAGGGGCACACTTCCTTGGGTGGGATAGGCATGTGGGGAATGAGAGGCTATAGGTTGTTAGTTGAGTGAGCACTTGAGATAGAGTCTTTCCTGTTGTCCATGAGCCTTAGCTTGGATAGGAATATCTTTACCCTGGGTGGAGTTCAGTCCCAACTTGGGGGTGATTCATTGTTGAGAGTGATGAACAGTGAAATCTATGGCTGTGAGGTTCGTGGACGATATGAAAGAAATTGGTGATAGTCTTTCTAAGATAAGTACAAATTGTATGAAATATGAATATGTTGTTTTTGTTATTTACATGCCCATGTTACGATTTTATCATATATGTGACTATGATTGCTTGTGTGCATATGGGTAATTTCCTGTAAATGATGCATATCGATAATTATTGTTATTTTAATATAAAATTCATATGTTATAGAAAGTAATTGTTTTTTATGTTAGATGTAAATATTTCGTGAGCGTCTTGTATGTATATGTTTTAGTTGCATGCAGTCTAAAGAGTAAATTTAGGTGGCATTGCTTAGTTTACTATTGGGTATGCTAATGTATGTTCCGCAGTATGGGAACGAAACATGTTCCCTAGAATAGAATGTTCTAGCCTGATGGATGGGAATGTTATCGAATGATATCAGAGCATGAGTGGTTTCTCTGGAGCAGCATACCCTGGCCTCAGGTTGGTCGAGGGAATCATTACACTAGTTCTAGGATTCCTTTTCCCTGGGTGGAGTTTAGTCCCAACTTGAGGGTGACCCACTGATGAGCATGATGAGCAGCATGGTCTAAGGATGGGAGGTTCATGGAAGGTTTGCAGGAATTTGGTGTTAATCTATTAAAATATAAGTACCAAATTTATATTCTCTATATTATGTGTATCTTGTACATGTGTTATAATGTTATCATAATTGTTTGTGTTTATTGCATGCATGTATTACTATCGCTTCTACATGAATATGTGTATGAATAGAATTCTATGATTGTTTAAAGTTTCATCATCATCATCATCATCATATATATATATATATATATATATATATATATATATATATGAGATATGTTTCCTCAGTGGCGTTTCCCGTCCCGTGTGGTGGTCAAGGACGTTATAAAATGGTATAAGAGAAGAAAAACAAAGATATAGTTGTTTAGGTAGCGATACCCAGTAGGGTTTGGTGGTCGGGGATGTTACAAAATGGTATCATAGCCATGGTTTCAACACTGAGCCTGTTTGGGCTAGGAAAGTGGAATTTGAAGAAGAGGTTTCAAAAATGAATTGTTGTTGAAATGGACAAAATTGAATTTCAAAGCCCAGTTTTTGACACTGAGGCGTATCAGTGGTTATGGAATCAAAATATCAAAGAAAATTGTTTTCGAGAGGGAAAAAAATTGAATTTCATAGAATTACATACTACTTAGAGAACATCTTGGTCATGTTTGGAAGCTAAGGAGCTATAATGTTTCAAGAAAGATAATAGAGAAAAGAGACTACAGTAATCGTGGGTTTGGAACTGCAAGGTTTGAAGTTCAACCATGGGTTCTCTTTAGAAGAAAGAGGATCCTTTACAATCATCATACTTGAAGAAAGGTGTATGAGGATTAACCCCTAAGTGCTTCGAATTTTGCAATTTCGATGAAGTTTCCGGGTTATAGAATAGAAAGGGACCAAATCCTGAAGTTCTGAAGTCCCAAAGTGGGTCTACACCATAGATTCAGGCAGCAATGTTTAGCATTGGGTTTGAGAAAGAATGGTTGGGAACTGTAGATGAATCCAAGGGAGAGTGGCAAGTTTCAATGACGATGAAAACAAATCTCAGTCGTCATATCTGCACGTGGGAGGTTGTGAGCCGTAAAAACTCACAGTCATTCGGAAGTCGATGTTCGGGAAAAGAAAAGTGTGCTAAGGAACAAACTCTTGAAGCTTGAAGTCCAAAGGTCCATATTTCATACGTACCATTCGTTAAAGGAGACATATGTCGATAGATCATCTTGTTCGGGAGTTCGACATTTGGGAGAAATCGGGGTGTTCTAAGGTGAATTCTATGACATCCCTAAACCCAAAGTCTCAAAGTGACGTGTCATCATGACATCACCCAGGGTGACATGGAATTCCTTAGACCTTTGATGACCTTGTTGGACCAAAAGAAATCTGATACGTGCATCCATGTGTCACCACCATATATGATGATAGTTGTACTATGTGGACTACATAAGATAAAGTAGTGTGAAAGTTCGACATTCAGAAGTTAACGAGCTTGTGGAAGTAAAAAATTTTGAAGCCCGAAGTGTCAAAGTTCCAAAGCACCAACGTGGCATGGTTGTTGATGTCACCAGAGATGATGTGGACACATGTGATGTGTGCCACATGTCAGTAAGTTAAATACCTTTGGAGAATATTAATGTTGGTTAGAGCATGGCATGTGTCACCCGTCATAGTGTGCCACGTGTCCGCTTCTAACATTTCACCACGAGGTGCTCTTCTTCTGCATGGATAGTGGGGAACTTGATGGTCACAAGGGATGCGTGGTTCCATATCCTATGTTTCGAATGTTAGACACTTTGGAGGAAAGTTGGGTCATGTGGGTTTAGAACTCCCGAAGCCCGAAGCACCAAGGTTCATCGTGATTGTTGACGGTTGTGGATGCGTGTCAAAATATCTGACACTCTAGAGAGTTGTCACTTTGGAGGTTTGTGGAATTAAAGGATTTCAAAACCTGAAGCATAGAGTCCTAAATCTAATTGTTTTCATTGATTTGAGTAGAGAGCGATGGACATTGATCCCTCTCACGTCGGTGGAAAACTTCGCGAGTTTAGGGTTTGAGAGATTGGCGTTGTGGAGATTTGAAAACAACTGAAGCCTAAAACTATGAATCAAGGAGTAAGAACCAAACTATTAGCACTTGGTCACAACGATGGTTACATTCGGATTAAAGGATGAAGGGAAGGGGTTAACACCCAAAAATTTTGTTCAAAGAATAGAAAAGGGAAAAATTGTTCAAGTGGCCATAACTTCCTGCTCAGGATTCATAATTGAGCATGGAAGTAGCCATTGGAAAGTTCTTGAACAGTAGGAGATAAATGTTCACCTAGAAATTGGATCTCATTAGTTAATTTCTCAGAAAAACAAAAAAAAAATAAGTTTGATATATCAATGAATCAGAATGGTTCATGTTTTCATGAGATTTTTAGAACAGTTAGCCTGACACAGTTCTGTTGGTTGCACATTATTTTTGCAGAATTAACGATTGTCAGATAAGATTAAAAACATAGTACAAAAGTGATGGATGATACTCATGTATTCATCAATCAAGAATATTAAAATAGAGGGTTGAATGTCTAGTTGGATAGGGAAGTAACCAACTCCAATGGACATGGAGGAGAAAGGGGGAAGAAATAAACATGGCTGAGACCCTCAGAAAATTGCAGACATATGTCCATAGCCACAAGGATGATAATGAGAGGCTTATTAAGGCCAAGAAACAATAGGAAGACTTCAATATGAGGTTAATTCAGATTCTGGAAAGAATTGAAAAGAAGTTGGATAAGGAGAGTGGCTCCAACAAATCAGGAAGTCATGGGACCCCTGAGAAGAAAGGAAGATCAAGGAGTGGTAGCAGACGTCACCATCACTCCCAAAAACATTCCCATAGGAGAGAACACAGTAGATCAAGTCCATGCCCTATCAGGAAACATAGGAGGCCTGGGGTGGATGAGTTGAAAGGAGAGATTTATAAGATCAAACCTCCTACTTTTGATGGAGAGCATAAGAAGGATGAAGATGTTGAGACATGGTTTCTAGGAATGAGGAATTACTCCCAATTGCATAACTTTCTTCGCATGTAGAGGGAATAAATTCCACCTACCAGCTTAAAGGAAAGGTATCCATGTGGTGGGATCAACTGGTGCAAGTACAACACCAAAGGGAGAAAAATGTTACTTGGAAGGATTTCAAGAGGCATTTTGAGAAGAAATACCTGACCAAGAGGTATTATGATAGAAATATGAAAGAGTTATTTGAACTTAAACTAGGTAGCATGGCTATTGATGAATATGAAAGGATATTCTTAGATTTTCTAAAGCATGTCTCCTTCATCAAAGATGAGACAGTGAAGATTCAGGGGTACCTGAGTGGGATGCCATCTTAGATCAGTGATAAAATCCAATATGATGATCCCAAGACTATGGAAGAAACTATAAGGAGATAAAAATGCTTGTATGATCAGCAAAAAGGAAATCCTACTTTACAGAAGGCTTGGGAGGACAACAACAAGTTCAAGAAGGAACCGAGGAAGAAGGGAAACAAGCCTCCATTTTTTAGAAATAGTCCTCAAGGAAAACCATATTTTAGAGAGTATATAATGGCTAAGGTAGGAGGGAAAAGGTCAAGGCATGAAATCATTCAATGTTGGGGTTGTAAGGGAGACCACAAGTATAGATATTTTCCTCAAAAAAATGACAAGGTGAGAGTTGTCCACAATGTTCAGCGAGTAGAAATAGTGGAGGAAATGGGAAGAAGTATACCAAGGATCGATGCAGCCCTAGACAACAAGCAAGATGAGTTTCAATCACACATGATTGAAGTTGAAGGTATGATCAATAACCATGTCTTTAATATTTTAATTGATTCCGGGGCTATTCATAGATATATAGACCCTAAGGTAGTGGAAATATTTCAATTACCAAGAAGTAAGAATGGGAAATCTTTGTTTGTATAGTTGGCTATAGGAGCCAATATAAGGGTCGTTGAATTGGTTAAATAATGTCTAGTGGACATGAATGGACTATGTACCAAGGAAGATTGGAACATCTTTCCATTGGGATCATATGATTGCCTAATTGGTATGGATTTCTTGGACCAACACCATGCCATATTATACTTCCATAAGAAGGAATTCACTTGCTTAGATGAGGAAGGAAATCAGAGAATAGTCCAAGGAATTCCTAGGGCATTTACTATCTGAGAACTCTCAGTAAGAAATTGAAGAAGTGTTACAGAAAGGGGTTTCAAATATTTGCAACCCATATGGAAGAAGCATATAAGGACAAGGTGTCAACTATGGAGGAACATGTCGTCCTAGAATATTTTGAAGATGCATTCAAGGAGGTACCAGGACTACCTCCAAAGACATATATCAATTTTTATATTAATTTAATGTTGGGAGCAGCTCCAGTATCAAAGACGCCTTACATAATGAGTACACCAGAGTTGAAGGAGTTGCAAATGCATCTTTAATATCTTCTAAAGAAGGGGCTTATACTCCCAAGTGTGTCACCTTCGGGTTCCCCAATATTGTTCGTTAATAAGAAAGATGGGACATTGATATTGTGCATCGATTTCAGACAGTTGAACAAAGTGACTATAAATAACAAGTATCCTTTGACAAGGATAGATGATCTCTTCAATCAGTTGAAAGATGAAAAGATATTCTCAAATATTAATCTCAGGTTAGGATATATGTTGAGTACATTTTTATGCTTCCTTTTTACTCTATAAACTCCACTTTTGCCTCTATAACCATCCATTTTTCCTCCTTTTCATTCCATATTTTCCATAAAACAGCTTATGCAAGGTATATTTATCATTCTTTAGCTTAATAATTGGGTTTTCTACTTTTTGGCATTAAAACTGAAAATTTATCAGAAATTACAGGATTTGACTAAATCTCGTAATTGCTCCTAGGTTCGTGTACTTGCAAGACACCTGGGTGAAATTTGATACTTGGGTCATGATCCTTGATGTACAATGATGGGTGAAGAGCTATCCATTTTTAGATCTGAGCGTTCCAGGTGTCTGGTCAACGCTGGTCAAATAGGGCCACTTCAGCAGAAAATACCCTGTTTTAGCCTAAAATCATGGACAGTTTTAGATTTTATTGCGATCTGTTCATATTTTATGGATCTGAAGGGGGAATTCGACCTTCCTAGCATATATTATGGATCTTATCATGATATTTAGGAGATTTATTAGCATTATTAGTTTCAAAACTCTTGTATAAATACTCTAAGATATAAACTAGTATGACACCTTTGGATGTGAGTGAAGAAACTTTGGAATTTGCAATTTTGAGATCAGTTCTACATTTTGTTCTTGATAATTCCTATGATATGATGATGTGAATTCTATTGGAAGCTCCTTCTTAGCTGAGACAACTCAAGTGTACAAGTGAAGCATTGGAGGGGCCCCTCTGCCAAACTAATACACTCTTCCTTTATGTTCTTTTCAAGTAATTTTTGATACATGTTCTAGATCAGATCTTGTTGTAGATGAGTTTATTCTTTGTTGTAGTTATATTAATTCCATATTTAAGTAGAATTCTTAATGTTTCTAAGTCTTACTCATGTTGTGAATGATTTCTTGAATAAGAATTCAATGTGTGGTTTGCTTTCAAGCATTAGGATAATCATGAATATTTTTTGAGTTATTTATGCTTTCAGTACTTTTTGAATAAGAATTGATGATAATTTCTAATGAATGAAAGAAGACAATGAATGCATCTCTTGAATAAGAGTTTTGTCTTTCTAGCATTAATAAGCCTTAGAACTAGTTCGAATATCTTTTGAATGCTTACTGTTGATACTCTTTAGGAAAACAATTGTTGATTACTATCATGAGATCTATGAATAGAAATTCTCAACAGAAGCTTAGCATCTCTTCCATATTCAGCTCTTATAATAGGTTTTGGTTTATTCCCATAAAAGATAAAAGTTATCTCTAAATCCATACATTTTGGATGTGCCTCTAAGTCTTACAAACACCAGATTGACAATCATTTTCACTCTAATTTACATCAGTAGATTGGAGCCTAACATTTTGGCGCCGTTTTCGGGGAGGCACATTTAGAGATAGGATTAAAAAATATATATAACAAATAAAAAAACATAGAATAGAATTAATTTTAAGTTATGTTTCTTTATGTCTAAACTTAGGGATGATAAAGGCATATTTTTAAAACAAAACCCCCCAAAAACTAATCAACCATCTATAGGAGCAGGAACATCTACAACTAAAAAATACGAGTCTACCACACCAACTACTGGAAAAATCACTTTGGAAGAATTAGAGGAAAAACAACGTTCAGGACAAAGGTTAACTCTCATAGAAAGACAATTTCTATTGGCTCATGAAGTAAAGAAGAAACAAACACAATCAGAAATATATTCTGTAGGGAAGCAAAAAGAAAAACAAACTATTTTTGAACAAATAGGACAACCTCTTTTTCCAACAGAAATATCTGACTGTACAACAGAAAACTTCTTTGCAATGACAGAAGCTGATAGACAAGAAATGGAGAGAATCAAAAGGGAATTAGAAAGGAAAAGAAATGAAGAAAGAGGAAGGAAAGAATGAGAGGATAGAGAATCACATTAAGAAGACACACGAGGAGGAGGAAATGATAAAGATGAGGAAGAAGAACATACTACATTTGCATTTCCTATAGTTGATACACCAACTCTTTTAGGAGATGACATAAAAATGAAGAATATTCCTCCCTCTGTTCTTCCAAATTTCTTCGGCTTGTCTACTGAAGACCCTGATGCTTTCATGTTTGAATTTGACATCATTTGTCGAAAATATGGATATACCAATGATGCTCAAAAATGTCGTTTATTTCCTGCGACTTTGAAAGGATATGCATTAAAATGGTTCATGGGGTTGGGAGAAGCAACCATAGTATACTGGGATGACATGAAAAATAAATTTCTTGCTAAATATCATCCCTATTGTAAGTCCAAAGACTCTAAAGAAGATATCTTTAAAAT
>ML779266.1:25855-51221 GCA_009831015.1 Picea engelmannii
TGTGTGTATCTCTCTCTCTCTCTCTCTCTCTCTCTCTCTCTCTCTCTCTCTCTCTATATATATATATATATATATATATATATATATATATATATAACTAATTATGATGCACACTTCTAGGTAATTCTTGTGCAGTTCCTCAAGTACACACAACACTAAGAATGTGCTCACCATTCCATTGATGTGAAATCATGTGCACTTTCTTATATATGCACAAAACTATTAAATATGTGCACCCTTTCTTTGATAACAATTTCCCATGCACTACTCAGGTGTGTGTAGGACCAAAACTTGTTGCCATTGACTCACCAAGGTATATGTACAATTACATTTATGATTGGTACCAATGAATCACTAGCTTATATGTATAATTACAAAGGGTCTAGATTATGGACATTACATTCCCCTCCTCATTATTTATGCATAGTCCTCAGTGTATCATATACACATGTACATACAAAATTTCAAAAACCTTCAAAAAGATGGGGATACTCTACATGTAGAGCATCTTTGTTCTCATGGGTTGCATCCTCAAGATTGTACAAGGTCCATTGGACCTTTACCAACTCCATGACTTGATTATGGAGCTATTTGATTTTTTGATCCAATATGCAAACCATTCGGACTTGAAAATCGCCTTCTGGCTCCATCTCAATCACATTCCAATCAATAATATGATTAGCATTAGGTACGTACTTTTAAAGCAATGACACATGAAACCAATTATGAATATAATACGATGCATATAATGAAATCATATATTCAACATGACCAATCCTCTCTAGGATTTCAAATGGCCCATAATAGCGCACTTCCAACTTAGAATGCCTCCCCAACTTTAGGGAATTGTGCCTAGATTTAAATTTAAATAACACGTGGTCTCCCACTTTAAATTCTCTGTGGTTTCTTCCTTTATCTATGAAAATTTTCTTCCTTTCCTAGGAAACCTTTAAATTATTCCTTATATTTTCTATCTACTCTTCCATTTCCAAAAGTATATCTAGCCCAACTACTATGTGGTCTGTTGGGTTGTCCCAACTCACTCGCATGTCAGACTTTCGACCATAAAGTGATTCAAAAGGGATCATATTTAAATATGCTTGATAGCCATTGTTTTAATAAAACTAATGCAGGAGCATCTCTCCAAGACAACTATGCACCATCCATCCAACACATCAAAGTGTGCATTCAATGGAAGGAGAGAGACGCAACCCTCTCATTTTTCAAAATTTGAAAATTTCCTTAAATGGTTGTAAGGATGAGATATAGATCCAATTCAAACTAGATATCCATTTAATGTAATTGAATGTAAATTAATGAGATTTGGTGAGATGGAGGGAAGAGCTCGAGGAACCCCTCTTTGTAAAAAACATCTTCTTTGTATCTATATTTAGTTCGGAGAGGAGAAGAGAGGATAGGTTAGATAGGAGAGGAGAGCCAAGACTCTATTGCAGTCTGATCTCGAACACATTGTAATCAGGCATTCTTAATTAATACAAACAAAGCAGTTTTTCATGCATGTTGTTGTTCATGTGTTTGTGAGTTCATGAATGAATGTCTCTATGTGTTGATGATATGATGTGGATGTATGTGTTGCTTACATTTGCAGGTTACAGACAAGAGTCATTTTCTGTTGAGTTCTTTGATTTTCAGGTTTGGGTTCTTTATGGCTTCATGCAAGAGTGCATGAAAGAGTACTGCGGTCTCTGTAAGATAGTGCAAGGAGTGCACTTCTTAATTCTACAGAATTCAGACAAAGATGTGTTGGGAGGGTGCACCAGCTGAATTCATTGACTCAAGGAGGAAGCCTCAAGGTTGTTGAACACCTTGAAGGATAAACTTTTCAGAGGAGAGCATAGGGAGGGAAGACAAAGTCATTGAGGATTTTGGAGAACTCTGCCAGGTGGGCATTGAGTTGGTGCAAGTGTGCACAGAATGAATTCTTTTGAGTTCTGAGATAAGAGAAGTGTCATAGAAAGACACTCATAGGGTTATTAAACACCATGTAGGCTCAACAAAGCGTGCTTGAGAAGGAAGTTACAGAAGAGGGAACTTCCATACCTTCAAGGAGAGAAAGAGACAGAGACACTTTGAGGTCAGAGCCGTAGATAATCTCAGAGGAGATAGCACAATTGTGTGCAAGGACCCTGCAAGGAGTCACAAAGGCCAAGAAAACCATTTGGAGGGTTTAGAGTTTGAGGAGCTCAGGAAGGACAACATTCCTAAAATGCAAGCGAGTTCATCAAAGTCAGATTGAGCTTGTAGAGGAAGAAAATGTCGAGGCCTTTGAAACTTTGAAAATCTCCCAAGCTAGGAAGAAAGTGTAAATCTCAAGAGGAGGAGCTATAGTTATTGGTGGATCAGTTGTGGAAGGTGAGATATGGACCATTGGATTAGTGTCCATATAGGAGGAGCGAACATAGGAGGTGATCAGATCTAAGCCATTAGATCTAGGAGTGAGGATCAAAATCTGTTGATATCAATGTAAGGGGGAACTCATTGTAAGTTTTCAACATTAGCGGATAGAGAAACATAAGAGGGAGAGTCTTTCGACTCCTAGAGATGTGAAACTGTGAAATCGCACCAGCCATTGGATATGGAGCTCAGTCGCATGAGAGCTATCAGATCAAGGATACGTGCATGGGGTTTAGTCCCTAGGAGGTGCACATAAGATCAGATCGTGATCGTCAGATCTCACGAAAAGGACTGATAGCCATTGGATCTAGAAAGAGGAGAATGAGGTTTAACCCTCGTATAAGAAAAGGAGAGGACTCAAAAAAATTCCGAAATCATCGTGACTATCCACAGGAGGACACATGGAAAGCCATCGAGGTTTCGAGAAAAGGCCCAAAATATTTCAATCCATCAATCTAGTTAGATCATGGTCATCAATTCCAGAAGGACCTAGGCCATTGATCTCTCAGTAGAGATATTTTGGCATTTCATGGACTAGAGATTCGAAAGGGAAAGGAGGAATGCTTGCATTGCAATTCCCTGAATCATGAAAGCCAATAGTGCTTCGACGTTAAGCGTGTGGTCACAGAGTGGTGGTCATGTGGATGGAGGCTAAGGGAGGAGCCAGAGCTACTAAGCCCTTTTCAACATTTTGACAAAAGAGAGTTCAAGAGTGAAGGATTCGTGAGACAGGGAGTCCTGACTCGCGATATCATGAAACCCTGAAAGCATTTGGAGGAATAGCCATTTTCAGCATATCAGCAATCGGGAGTTCAAGAGTGAAGGAGTCGTGAGACAGGGAATCCCGAATCACGATATCGTGAAACCCCGAAAGCATTTGAAGGAATAGCACCAGGTCATAGGAATAGGTCACATGGAGAGGGTTTAAGGGAGGATCCAAGGAGCCATTAGACCCTTTCAGAGTTCGACATTTTGGAAATTCTGAGGACAAGAAGCTGGGGAACTTTGTGTTGAAAACCTCGAAGTCACGAAATGCGAAAGGTGTCTATTTGGCTTGGCTCGAGGTCATGGCGATGTGGTCACTTGGAGGAGGTGAAGCTCGCACCTTGTTCTTGTTTGCATAGGTGGGGTTTCCGAAGGGCCTATGGATCGTTTGGGTTCCAGCAAGAACCCATTGAGTTGTTCTAGCTTAGTGCATTTGTGGAGATTGATCCTGCATGGATCTCGGCCTGAGGGTTGGGGGTCTATGTCAAAGTGATATCAAAGCTTGATTTTGTCTGTATATTGTAGGTAGAGGGAGCCATAGGAAAAGGAAGATAGAGTGTTGAAGCCTTGTGATGATTCTTGGAAGGTGCGCAACAATCAATAGACAGTTAGGAGGACCGTAGGAAAGGCTAGAAGCACTCATGGTTGTAGAGTGACAACAAAAAGTTTGCTAGGAGGGAAGATAGGAAGAGGAAGATGATTACCAAAGGCCATGGATGCAATGGAAAGAAAAACTACCAGTAGTAGAGAAAAGATGATATGGATGAAGAGCTTGTTGAGATAAGGGAGAGAATGGAAGATCTTTCACTGCGGATGCAGCAGGATGAAAAGACACATTGGGTGTATGAATGGCCTCTGAGGAGGAAAGAAAAGTGGCCAGTCAAGAAATTGTTGGACAAAGGAAAACAAAGGCTATTGAAGGAATGGTTGAGGTATGTGGAAAGCCTCAGAGATGAAGAGGAGATGGTTCATGTGTGTGAACTATAGACTGGGAGAAATCTCAGTGACATTGAGAATGAGATGAGATCGTTGGAGGATCTCATAGACTGCCAAGTGGAAAACAAAAAATTCCCATAGTTCCAAGTGGGAAAGGGAGAGAATATCAACTCAGAGGTGAGTTCATATCAGCAAGAGGAGCTGACAGAGAAGGAAGGTCAAAAAATTATTCTGATGATTGGGGGAATTCGATATTTCTGCCAAATAGTCCAGTAGAGAATAATACAAGCATTGCAGATGAGGGTATATTGCAATAAGAATCTGAGAAGGAGGCCATGGGGCCAAATGATTTTAAAGTTAACTGTTTCTGTGATGCAGGTACGAAAAAGGAATGACAACCATCAGAGATTGTCATGATGAAGGAGCAGATATCAAAAGCTACCCAAGTAAAAGAAGAGGAGCACACAGTTAAGATGCTCACTCCATGGGAGAAGGAGTTAGAAATGGTGGAGGATTGGTTAAACCGTCTAGAGCCAGTATATGAATTCCATGAGAAGACATTCATGGATATTTCGAGAGAAGAGCATTCAGAGAAATTACTCAAAAATTTCATCTAGGGAGTTGAACACATGATAACTGTAGTGTTAAGGCATGTAATAGAATATGAAGGAGAATTCCAGTATGAGGAGTAGCTGGAGGAAGCTAGCATTCAACCAACACAAGACAAAATGGAAGAATCAAGTCTGTCAAAGTAGATGACTAAACAATATATTAGTCAAGAAGATAAGACTGCAGAGATGAATTTTGCAGCAGGGTGGCAAGTTGAGGCCACAGGGGAAGAAGATAGTCTAGGGGGTCAAGATGATCTACCCATTTGAAAGGAAGAAGTGTAGTGGATCAAGATGCAAAACGAAAGCCATCCATGGGAGCAGTTGGATGAGGATATTAAGGATATTAGAAGGCTGATGTCGAGGTCAACAACAGAAATTGCCAGTGAGGAGAAGCTGAGCAGGAGGAGACCTGCCATAGCAGCAGGGAACATGTAGTAGTAGCAGTGAAGTGATGGAGCAGATGGACAACTCCAAAGAACTGTTTGGGATCCAGGTGGATTTAGACAACCATGCTGGGAAACTCATGAGTAGGATCTCATGATTTTTTCACAGCAGAGGAGTATGATGCAGTAGCATCGCTCCAAGATAGCTACGTGCCATCTAGCCAGGACATCAAAGTGTGCATTCAATGGAAGGAGAGAGACACAACCCTCTCCTTTTTCAAAATTTGAAAATTTCCTTAAATGGTTGTAAGGCTAAGATATATATCCAATTCGGACTAGAAAACCATTCAATGTAATTGAATGTAAATTAATGAGAGTTGGTGAGATGGAGGGAAGAGATCGAGGAGCCCCTTTTTGTAAAAAATATCTTTTTTGTATCTAGATTTAGTTTGGGGAGTAGAACAAAGGATAGGTTAGATAGGAGAGGAGAGCCAAGACTCTATTTCAGTCTGAGATCGAACACATTGTAATCAAGCATTCTTGATTAATACAAACAAAGCATTTTTTCCTGCATGTTGTTTTTCATGTGTTTGTGAGTTCATGAATGAATGTCTCTATGTATTGATGATATGTTGTGGATGTATGTGTTATTTACATTTGCAGGTTATAGACAGGAGTCGTTGTCTATTGAGTTCTTTGATTTTCAGGTTTGGGTTCTTTGTGGCTTCATGCAAGAGTGAATGACATAGTACTGCGGTCTCTGTAAGCCAGTGCAAGGAGTGCACTTCAGAATTCTATGGGATTCAAACAAAGACGTGCTAGGAGGGTGCACCAGCTGAAGTCATTGAATCAAGGAGGAAGCCTCAAGGTTGTTGAACACCTTGAAGGAGAAACTATGCAGAGGAGAGAACAGAAAGGAAAGATAGATTCACTAAGGATTCTGGAGAGCTCTATCAGGTGGGCATTGAGTTGGTGCAAGTGTGCATAGAAGGAACTCTTTTGAGTTCTGAGATAAGAGAAGTGTTATAGAAAGACACTCACATGGTTACTGAACACCCTGTAGGCTCAGCAAAGCATGCTTGAGAAGGAAGTTGCAGAAGAGGGCATTCCATCCCTTCAAGGAGAGAAAGAGACAGAGACACTTTGAGTTCAGAGCCATAGATAAGCTCAAAGGAGATAGAAAAATTGCATGCAAGGACCCTGGAAGGAGTCGCAGAGGCCAAGAAAACCATTTGGAGGGTTCAAAGTTTGAGGAGCTCAGGAAGGACAACATTCCTAGAATGCAAACAAGTTCATCAAAGTTATATCAATCTCATAGAGGAAGCAAAGGCCGAGGCCTTTGAAACTTTGAAAATATTCCAAGCTAGGAATAAATTGTAAAGATGAAGAGGAGGAGCTACAGTTGTTGGTGGATCAGCTGTGGAAGGAAAGATATGGACCATTGGATTAGTGCCCATACAGGAGGAGCACACATAGGAGGTGATCAGATCAAAGCCATCAGATCTCTGAGCGAGGATCAAAATCCATTGATCTCGAAGTAAGGAGGCACGCATTTTAAGTTTTTGGAATTTCGTAGACTGGGAAACATAAGAGGGAGAGTCTTTTGATTCCCAGAGATGTGAAACTGTGAAATTGCGCCAGTTGTTGGATCTAGAGCACAGTGGCATGAGAGCTGTTGGATCAAGGATATGTGCATGGGGTTTAGTCCCTAGGAGGTTCATATAAGATCATATCGTGACCGTCATATCTCATGAAAACGACCAATATCCATTGAATCCAGAAAGAGGAGAACTAGGTTTAACCCTCGTAGAAAAAAAGGAGAGGACTTGATAAAATCCTGTAAGCATTGTGACCGTCCATAGGAGGACACATGGCAAGAAGTCGAGGTTTTAGGAAAAGGCCCGAAATATTTTGAGCCATCGATCTAGTTAGATCGTGGTCATCGGTTTCAGAAGGACCTAGGTCGTTGATCTCTCAGAAGAGAGATTTCAACATTTCATGGACCGGGGATTCGAAAGGGAAAGGAGGAAAGCTTACATCATGATTCCCCGAATCATGAAGTCTGTTAGTGCTTCGACGTTAAGAATGTGGTCATAGACTGGTGGTCACATGGACAGAGGCTAAGGGAGGAGCCAGAGCCATTAAGCCCTTTTGGGCATTTCGGAAATTGGGATTTCAAGAGTGAAGGAGTCATGAGACAGGGAGTCCCGACTCATGATATCGCGAAACCCCGAAAGCATTTGGAGGAATATCCCTTTTCAACATTTCAGAAACTGGGAATTCAAGAGTGAAGGAGTCATGAGACAGGGAGTCCCGACTTGTGATATCGTGAAACCCCGAAATAATTTGGAGGTATAGCACCAGTTCATAGGACCAAGTCACATGGAGAAGGTTTAAGGGAGGACCCAAGGATCCATTAGACCCTTTCAGGGTTTGACATTTTGGAAATTCTGAGGACAAGGAGCGAGGGAACTTTGCATTGAAAACCTAAAAGTCATGAAATATGAAAGGTTCCTATTTGGCTTGGCTCGAGGTCATAGCGACGTGGTCACTTGTAGGAGGTGAAGCTCACACCTTGTGCTTGTTCGCACAGGTGGGGTTTTTGAAGAACCTGTGGATCGTTTGGGTTCCAGCAAGAACCCACTGATTTGTTCCAGCTTAGTACAGTTGTGGAGATCGATCTTGTGTAGATATTAGACTTAGGGTCAGGGGTCTATGTCAAAAACTCTACCAAGTGAAGGTATCCTTCTCATTTTTATGGTGTATCTATCACATACATACTAATCATATCTTCAATCACTTGATTTACCCTCTATGTTTGTCCATATCGCTTAGGATGATAAGTTTTGCTAAAGTTCAAATTTATTTCAATCCTTTGAATATCCCTTTCCAAAATTTTGGTGAACTTTGAATCTCTATCAGACACAATTGTCTTAGGCACACCATGTAGCCTAGAAATTTCTTGCATGTAAATTTCAGCAATGGTTGTTGCCTTGTGCAGTAACTTCACTAGAATAAAATGGGAATATTTAGTAAGCTTGTCCACCACTACCATACAATAATCAAGTTTCTTAGTAGTCCTAGGTATCTTAGATATGAAATACATGGTCACAACTTCCCAATTCAACTTAAGAATGGAAAAGGTTGTAGAAAAATAGATGGATTTCTATGCTCAGCCTTGACCTTTTTGGCATTCAATACATCTAGCAATAAAATAAACAATTTCCTTTTTCATTCTTGGCCAATATTAATTCTTCTTAACTACAACAATTGTCTTCTAGTAAATTGGATGTCCCACATAAGGAAATTTATGCATATTTGACAATATCAAGATTTTTCAATTCATGATCATTTGGCACATAGACTTTGCGCCTATACACGAGGATCCCATCCTCTTTTAGCTCATAATATTCAAATTTATTTTGTGACATACCTTGTTGTAAGTTCTGCTTTATGTCCACATAGTGCTAATTGGATTTGGCAACCTCTAAAAGTTTTTCACTCAAATCAAATGTGCACATGTTAATGGTTGTATCATGCATCTCATGCACTCTTGTGTTGAGTGTGTCATGCACATTATTCTCTTTTCCTCTAATATGCTTTATGTCAAAGTCATACTTACTGAGGAATTCTAACCACCTTCTTTGTCTAGACTTTAACCTTGGTTGTCCAAACAGATACTTCATACAACTATGGTGTGTCCTCAACTCAAATATTTTACCCATAAGATAGTGTCGTCAAATCTTCAAGGCATGAACTATGGATTCAAATTCTAATTCATGAGTATCATAGATCCATTCATTCTCCACCAAGCCATTATTTGCATTCATCCATGCACACAACAAAGTCTGCATCTAAATCAACAATTCTCAAAATTGGCACACTTTTTAACAAACCTTTCAAGTGTTGAAAAGTCCTTACACAATATAGATTCCATTCAAATCACACACCTTTATTTTGCAAGGATGTAATTAGATGCACAATCTTTGAAAATACTTCAATAAACCTTTTGTAATAACCTACAAGTTGCATAAAGGACCTTACCTCTGTGACATTTCTTGGTGTTGGCTAGTCCTCAATGGATTTTATCTTTCTTGTATCCACAACTATTCTTTCCTTGGAAATGATATGACCCCAAGAATGAATCTGTCACTCAGTGGAAAGGCATTTTCCTCAATTCATAGGGATGTTGAATATAAGGGATATCACAAAAAAAAAATTCATCAGCTATATATATATATATATAAATTAATTGAAAGTGAAAATTTTATTAGTATGTTTATAGGTGTATTTTACATCTATGTACAAGGGATATGTGTAATTCAGTGTGGGCATAAATAAAATATCCATCCTAATATAAGGGGGTTAGGGGGTTAGGGTAGGACACTAGAATTCCCTCCCCATATAAAATAGCATTATCCTCAAGGTTCAAGATGAGGGAATTGTTGAATGATCTATTTTTTATCACATGTGGCATCCTCCCAATGTGTATTGTTGGCGCAAGGGTAGACCCAGAGTTCAATGCTTCAACAATACACAAACAAAACCCTAACTACCAACCCTTTCAGCAACACCTATGAAGCAGATGAAGTCTCACCCAAGGTAGTGGCAGGGGGGGTTGAAGGAATCAAGTGTATGCAACCTATATGGGACATAGATGTGTGATATCAATGCTTTAATAGAGCACTTAGTAGTTAACATTCATTAGTCCTTAAATATTTATTCACATCACAGGTAAAACCCTAATTATAGAACAAGGCAGTAATCAACAAGATCTAAGAATATATGACCATTTAGCACATAGCACCAACATATATAGCATTCATCCAAGTTATTAAGCACTAAGCTACTATATTAAATGCATCTAACATGCATAAATATTTATCACTAAGCATAAATCACATTAATGACACAAAGCAATCACAACACAGGATATACGTGGTTCAACCCCAACGTGGGGCTATGTCCACCAAATCTTCATCTTCTTTATTATCTTCTTTCAATCCTATTACATACAGAGAGCCACAAAACCAAATCCGCATAGGACAAGAGATCTACACATACCTCTCCAGATGTTCCTTCCTGATTTTGGTCACAACAAAAATCCTTCTTACACAGTCTGCAAACCATCTTGTTACAATCACTTGCACTTAGCTCTGCAAGTCTTAGCACATAGTATGCACAAAGCCTCTAGCTCCATACTAAGTTGATTCTACTAGGTATCTCTACTTTATATTCTTACATCACCTAGACATCTATTTATACATCACAATGGGTCCTAAACATGGGTAAACCCATGGGGTGACATCCCATACCCATTACATAAACCCTAAACCCAAAAATGTCACAAAAGGGGGTGAGATCCTGTGATCTATGCTTCACCTCATGATTTGTCTTCAACCAACCTATCAAAGTCCCAAAAATGGTCAAAAACGACCAAGGTTCTCCAAAACTTGGTCGAGCGTCAACATGCCCCCAACACTCACCTGTAACTCATCCCAACTCAATTGGATCTGGAAAACTCTACTTCAAAGGCCTCGAGCTTGGCTCGAACTTCTTCAACCTGCTACGTCACCAGAGCCTCCTGCTCGGCGAAATCCTAAACAAATTTATCAGTCACTGGGCCTTCCAATATTTTTTCCACCGTGGTGACTACTTGTTCTAGTTGTGCACCTTATCCTTAAATCTCCTCAAAAAGTGTGTAGGCTTCATCCTGCACTAGCTGTAGCCTCTGAGTCACTTCCATGAATTTACTCTGGATGGCATGGACCTATTTTTGAATGGTGTGCTACTTGTAGGACCTATTCATCCTCTCGACTATTGATAGCAGCTTCAGTTGTGCTTGTACTATCACTGCTTATTGCTTTTCCTCCTGGAGTTTTGACTCCAATGTCCTTAGTTCTGGGTCTTTTGCAAGGCACTCATAGGTCTATGCAATTTGAATTCTTAATTGCTTTCATTCTATGTCCAATGCCTTGATTCTTTCTACTTCTCTCTAAGCGGTTTTTTCCCTCTGATCTCGCACTTCCTTCGGAGTTCTTGGAACAACTTGTAGTTCCAATTATGCCAGTCTTTATTGAAGCTATTGAATAGATTCAATGAGATTCTCCACTTGAGTCTCCATTGTTTCTTCTTATATTTATGTGAGGCATGACACATAGAAAAGTGCTCTGGTGACTTCCTCCTTGACTCCCATCTACTCTGTGAGAAACTGTTCTTTTTCCTTCTAGATTTTCTCTTTATCCTCTACAAACCTCACCTGGAGGTCATCTTTTTCTTTCTGCGCAATCCGATGTTGCTCTAGGGATTCTTATTTTTCTTGCTTTAATGCCTTTGTGGCCTTATCCTTTTCCTTTTTGACCCGACGAAGGTGATCCCCGGTCGAGTCTGCTAATATGCATAGTTGGGAAGGCTCATCTCCTACTTCTATGTCCCCTGCTGACAACAACACAGTAGACACTGCATGGCTCAAATAAAGAGTCTATTGTACCCCTTTGTGCTCCACCTCGATCCTTTCAAACATTTTCTTCTATTTTGATTCACTTCACTACAAAATGTCCTCTGAGATATCTGATACAATGACGATGATGAGGTCAATATCATCTACCGTGAGCATGGTTTGAAATGGAGGTTTATTGGCTTTTGAATTCTTTCACGATGAAGGTTTCTGTGGGGAAACATTTATTTTCTAGTATGTCTGAACCTTAGTGATGGGATACTTAGGTGGTATCACTTCGACATGTTCCTGTTTGTTTTCTTCCCCTTCGTCCTCTTCTTTTTCTACTTCGTCACCTCCTCCTCCTTTAGGTGAATATGGTGTAATTTTCATTGATGCATTGCTTAATTCTTGTACCTCTTCCTTATTTTTCTTCCTACTGCTGATGGGTGCTTCATATTCTTCATGAGTGACTACAATAATTTTGATGAGGTCAGGGTCGGAGAGCTCTACCTAGTCAACTAGTACAAGGAACTCTGCAGGCCATTCCTTGGTTATTTCTTCCATGTCCTCCTCTGTGAGTTTGTAATGGAATTGGATCTCTTCTTTTTGTTCATCTCCTCACGCAGTGATAAATATGAAGTGCCTATCTGCGTGGAAATTTGCAAGTGGCCTGAACCTATGAAGAGTGTTCGGCATCATGCAAGGGAGGGATTCAATGGCCCTCTTCAATTGTAGATAATAGGTGTGGAACACCACATTTGAATACCATTTCTTTGCCATGTCACTCGAATAGAATATCATAGTGAACTTCGCAGCTAGTGGTTTGGATGGATCAATTTCAGGGAAGGTCACTCCTTCCGGTATCTCCCAAGAAATGAAGGAAATGAGAATCAACAACCAACTAAAATGGAAATCGTAGCCCTGATCCTGAGCTTTGTGAAAATATTTCTCTAACTGGTTGATGAGGTAGCCACCCAGTTCGCTCACCCAGTTCATTTTCATCCCTTCGATGCATTTTTCTATGAGTTTGACGACAAACCCCATGACCTGCATTGGTTTGTTCTTCCTGACAATCTTACCAGCAATCAACTAGCAAGTTAGGTGCATTGCACCATTTTGGATGGAGGCTACATTGTATCCCCACTTCCCTTTCTCCACATTGTCAAAGGTTTCTTTTATGCGCTTCTCTAGGGCATGATCTACAACCTTCCCTGAGTAAAAATTCTGGGGATCTAGTCCTTTCATGCTTAATCCAGTGATCTGATGGATCATCATGAGATATATTGTGATGCGTCGATCCAACCACATGTAACCACCATGGTAGAATCATAGGATGATTCTAACGCACTCGTTAACCTCCTGATGTCTATTGAAGTTTGAGATCTTCATCACATTAAGAATGGTGGACCTTGCAATGTCCATAGTCCATGGTTGGGGAATTATATTCGAATTATTCCCCATTTCCCTTGTCTAGTACTTATGTGGTGAAAGCATGCCATAATTCTTGTGGTCTCCTATGTTGAAGTGACTTATCTTCAATGCCATAATCTATTCTAACTACAGTCCAATTATGCGTATCCCCTTTGGGAGGTACGGAGTAATCAGTGTATAGTCGAAGTCCCTCGGGATGCTATCACAACTAACCGTGCCAGCCAGAGGTGTGATATAGTTAGGCAGGATTGATGGGATGAGATTCACATTTTCCAAGTCATCGCAATGTTTGCTTCGCTTCTATGTCACAGTTCACGAGGGCCTAGATCGATGTGCAGTCGACGGGGATTCTTGCACTCCTCTTGTCGACGATGCCTGTACTCTTGCAGACAATACCTTCTCAGCCATGAGGTCTATGAGGATTTATTTGATGAATTTTTCTAGTACACTAAGGTCTCCCAACATACATGCTTGAGAACAAATATCTCGAGTCAGTGAACAAACAATCAAGGTAGAAAAATGGATGGTAAGGTTACAATAATCACTGCGCAAAAGCGATTAGTTCTTTGTGGGCTCGGATAATCACAATTTGTGAAAGTGTCCTTAGTGCAATGCTCGACGGGATAAATATACAATGTCATAACATACTCTTCCAATAGGTATGAATGCCTCTAGCAATAAAATTTCATCCATTATGGCGTGGTCCCAATGTTCCAATGGTAAATGTTTTGGTAATAATTGTGTTTATAGCCATTCTAGAGCATTGTTCTAATGGTCATGACGCCTCCAACGGTCATATTTCTTCAACATGGGAATGTGCCAATCGGTGTTGTTTTGCTATTTTGGCAAGGTTCAAGTTCTACAAGTATGCCTTCTGTGAAGTCCTCTCTGGAACCTCCTACAATTTTTCTAGATTTTCTTTTTTCTTACTGACCTTTCTCTCTTTCGTTCCTATGATCTATGTCTCTAGATTCCTCTTTCCATTCTTGTTCTTATCCTTTCTTAGCATAGTAACTTCGCACTCTTGCAGATCTTTCAAAAGGTTCAAGGATAGTACTTCTTCTCTTACTGCGTTTGGAGTAGATTCTCTACCCTCCTGCATGGATAGGTTATTTAATCCTTCTTGTGTTCTTTCAACTTCGACAGCTAATTCTTTGGTCCTCAGTTTCTTCGACATGTCCTCTTGTTCTTTTATCAAGCATGCTATTCTATTAGCCATGAAATCCTTTAATTCTTTCTTTTTATGTTCTATAGCTTCCTCTTCTTCTCTCCTTCAGATCTGATCTCTCTCAATCCAAGTCCTTCCTAGCAAAAGTGCAAAGGGAGCGTTGTTCCAAGCAAACTTAATGACCTCAAATTCTTCTTCTGTCAATGTTCCATGAGAAAACATAGGTACATGGGAAAGTCTTCCACATAGGGTTATCAACTTTCCTTTAAACAATCACATTCCTCCTAATGAAGGAATCATAGCAGGCTTTCCTAAGATTTCCCAAGTACTTTCTGTCATAATTTTCACCTTTGTTTTTGCATCCAATACACAATCTATGTCGAAGTTTCCAATTCTTGTTTCTATGCACTCTTTCTCTTTTAAAATATCTAATAAATTGATGTCTATGTGATCATTCAATGTTTCTTTCATCTACAATAATATAGCCTCTGATTCTTTCTGGTTCTTTAGCATATTACTAGTCTCTTGACCTTCCTCATGGTCTTCTTGTCTCATGTTCATATTCTCAACTTTAGCAATCATTCTAAGGAAATCTAAGACTTCATGTCCAATAGATTTACAACAAAGGAAAATAGGACTTCTACCAGTGCATTCCTTAGCAAGATGGCCCAGTCTTTTGCAATTATAACATAATTTCAATCCTCTCTTTCTCTTAAACGATCCCCAACCTTTCTTGTACTACGCATTGGGATCATAGTGATAGACCTGCAAAAAATTCTTTCTAGGATCCTGCATCCACTTCTTAGTCCAAATATTCTTTCTATGCATAGGGATAACATATATTTCACTATTGTTATCATATCTATTCATATCATATCTTATTTCTTCAAGTTGTACCCTAGTTTTTCAGACTAGTATCAAATATACCTAGATCCATTCTTTCGAAACAAAAATTTCCACATATCTTACCTTTATTAGAGCACAAAGTTTTAAGATATTAGCTCTTTTCTTGAAATAAAACTTCTCTTCTTAGCATAGAGATTCACAAGTCAAGTGGAGTACTGTGCACTACAGCAACAGATCTATGCATAGAGCTTTATCTTTTCTTTAGTTCCTAGTAATCATAGTTTCAGGTCTCCACAATGGAACCATTTGTTGGCACAGGGGTAGACCTAGGTTTCAATGCTTCAACAATGCACCAACAAAACCCTAACTACCAACCCTTTCGACAACACCTGTGAAGCAGATGAAGTCTCACCCAAGGTAGAGGGAGGGGGGGTTGCAGGACTCAAGTGTCTACAACCTATATGGGACACAAAACTGCGATCTCAAGGCTTTAATAGAGCACTTAACAGTTAACATTCATTATTCCTTAACCCTTTATTCACATCAAAGGTAAAAACCTAATTACATAACAACACAATATTCAACAAGATCTAATCATATCTGACCATTTATCACATAACAACAACAAATCTAGGATTCATCCAAGTTATTAAGAACTAAGCTACTATATCAGATGCATCTAACATACAAAAATATTCATCACTAATCATAAATCACATTAATGACACAAAAAAATCACAACATAGGATATACGTGGTTCACCCCCAGTGTGGGGCTACGTCCACCAATTCTTCATCTTCTTTACTATCTTCTTTCAATCCTCTTACATTAACAGAGCCACAAAACCAACTCCGCATAAGACAGGAGATCTATGCATACCTCGTTAGATCCTCCTTCCTGAGTTAGGTCACAATGCAAAGCCTTCTTATACAGTCTGCACACCAGCTTCTTACAATTAGTCGCACTTAGCTCTACAAGTCTTAATACATAGTCTGCACAAAGCCTCTAGCTCTGCACTAAGTCGATTCTACTAGGTCTCTCTATTGTGTATTCTTACATCACCTATATATCTATTTATACATTACAAATGGGCTTAAACATGGGTAAACCCATGGGCCGACATCCCATACTTCTTACATAAACCCTAAACCCAAAAAGCTCACAAAAAGGGGTGAGATCCCACGATCTCCACTTTTCCTGGCGCTTTGTCTTCAACCAGCCTGTCGAAGTCCCAAAAATGGTCAAACATGACCAAGGTTCTCCAAAACTTGGTCAAGGAACATGTATCCTTCCACTATATAAATAACTCTTGTATAGTGCACTAGTGGAGATGTCACCCTTTTCTTTCACTACAACCTATAGCTAAAACAAAATGAAACCTTCTCCATCCATTTCAGAAAGGAAATTTTGAATATAGAGTTAGCATCAGCCACTTTCTTTAATCATGAAACAAGAAAGACTGTACGAGTTTTAGAGTGACTAGGAAGTTCCAATTTGTAACCCATTTCCCCAATATGTTCGAGGACCATATAGGATACATCAAACTTGGGATAAACGTACTAGTGGGGCTTGTATTTAAGTGAGTTCATATTATAAGGTTTTATATGGATGAAAACATAATTTGTTTCATGAAAGTGGATTTCCTAATGATGCTCCTCAACTTTCTACTTCATCATGTTTTTATCCATGGCCAGATGATCCTTGAGAGAGCATGTAACACACCCAGAATTACATTTAAGCAATGTTACTCATGAATTTTACTATGTCTGTATTGAATTTTCAAATTTGTTCTATCCTGAATCATATTTTTGATAATTTATCCACTCTGATACCAATAATAATATGATCTACATATGGGAATATTTTGCATGCCAAACAAAAACATGTAATAACATGTATACTAACATAGGAACATATAATTATACATGCATAAAATTTATAAAATTTTAACATCAACAAGTAAATTCATAAATACACATTATACATAGCAAAGAAAACACATATAAACATCCAACACTTATGTTTAGTAAAATCATTAACTGACTGTAGACCTGATATGTTCTACGCAACCATAAACATTGTTTTTCTAGTTCTGTCAACAGATGGTCACCCTCGAGCTAGGGCTATAACTCAACAAGGGAAAAGTCACTCTCACTAGACCAAATAAGGTCTCACATTCAACACAATCAATGTATAGGAAAAGGTACCAAAATACCTCAAGAATTACGACCTAAAACCTCTCATTACCCATTAACATGAACAACCCAAAGAAGTATACCCTCTTTTTTTCTCTATAGTCCATCAAGTTGTCCCACTTCTCTTCGATGGATCTAGTACAAGATGACCAGAAAGTATCATATATTTGTGGCTCTAGAAACACTAGATGCTATAATGTAGTCTTCTATCACCCTCCAAGTATCACACCCAAGGAAACCTATCACAAACAAATTTCCCTATAGGGACTCATACTTTTCCCAAACAACGCAAGGAGAATTTTTCCCCCAAATCCATTGAGGATTCTCATGGTTAATAAGGAAACATGGTTATAATGACTCCCTATATATAACATCCCCAACCTCCTAGGATGGTCCACATGACACAATCTCAACTTTTGTAGCTCTGAACCAACAATATTGTAATATCACCCAACATACTATTGAATAATGGTACTCTGAAAATCCACTGTGCAAATTCTATACTAAACACTAGTCAGTGAGATATCACTTGAATTAATGCATTCAACCTCAAACTGAGTCATGCCACAGTAACTTTCTCCTTTTAACATAGCTTTAAGAAGCACAACTAATTCAAAACAATTGCACATGATTATATTGATCACACAACACTACTGTGCGGGAAACTATCCATGCGTACCACATCAGTTTTGATTTCCTTGTGCACGGGGTTTATTTCCGTGTATGAGCACAAGCTAATTTTTTTCACACACGACCATTCAAACTTTACCTAGGAGACTCAAGACCAACATCGAAGGACAACTTAATAGGAAAAAATATCAATAACTTTCATACTTATGAAAGACTAAAATAATGACTATCAACACCAAACTTACATGTGCAAGAAACATTAAACAAAATAACAAGAATTATCCCATGTCAAACATAGATAAATAATCACATAGTAAATGAGACAAACACATAAAAAAAACTTATCTTTTATGAAAGTTACCAACTGCACACAAAACACATATGTTCCTCCTAGAGATAGACTTTGTTTCTCATAAAATTTCAACAACATGTCACCCCCAAGATGTGGCTTAACTCCACTAGGTGAAGAAGACCCTCACCACCTCCTGGGGCCCACGTGACCACTCAGTCTAATTATCATTGAATTTGGGAGCTGAATAAACTCATAGGATCTCTCTAAGCCCTCAAGTCTACAACACAAGTCTTAATTTATCCTTCCTAAATGTGAAAATATTCTTCCCAAGGGTCTTCGAGAAATAACAAAGAATTCTCGGGAACCATGGGCCAAAACCATGGGAAAATCCTCAAGTCTCTACAAAATTTGGGACTTTGGGGATATCAATATTTGAGAGTCTCAACAGAATGGGACTCCAATCCTTCCAAACACCTAAATTATGGAGCATCGAACCACAACATGGATCAACGAATCATAGTGCCCGCTCAGATCTACAACAGAAATCAATTTCTGAAATCAAGGCTTCGACAAATCTTACCACTCCAACACACAATTCTCCTGGAGTGTTGAACTCTAGAGTAAATCCAATGACTCTTATTCTCCCACCAGATTGATGATTGATGGTCCACTTCATGCCTTTGGGATTTGGGCTCTTCATGAAGCCTCTTCACATTTCTCTCGGAGTGTCGATGTAATGAATACACACCCCAGGAAATAAACAACTCTCATCCTTCCATTGACAAATGGCCATGGTTTACTCTGGGATTACAGGCTTCGAGTGTCCCAGGTGTCCAACTCTTGAAAATCTCTAGAGCATCAGGCTTGTGAACTCGCGAAGGACTTGGATCAATGAATACCATGCTCCGATAGTTGTATGGTACATATTTGTTTTATACTTCAGGGGTCTAGGTGGATATGTTGTGTGGACTCCTCTGCCTCCTGAACGATGAAAATTCAAAGTGTTTCTCCTCCCTCCATGTGTCCTCCTCTAGATCAATGGCTGGGATGAATTTCAACCTTCGATCATTCTCGACCCCAACTTCTTCTGCCCAAATTTCCTCTGCAGTGATGGATCTGGTGACACATGTACATCAAGAGAAATGGTGGATATGATCTCCACTGTTTGTAGATTTGGGAGCCTTGCGAACTCATGCCACAACACATATTGTCTCCCAGAGTGTCTAGCTTTTGAACTCTAGGATCTGACAACACCTGTCCTCCTACTTCAATGATTGGGATGTGCTCCTAGACTTCAGAGCTTCGAGTCTTCTCAACTCTATGCACCCTATGCAATTTTTTTCCTAGAGAACTGAGGTTCCATACCTTCTTTGATCTACAAAGGCCTATCCTGATTGATGGAAGATCCAAATATTCTTTTCTCTTTGGAGCTTCAGAAGATTCTCCCCACTGCACTATATAAAATTCTACTTTCGGATTATTATTTCTTGAGACTCATGGATCTGCTAACAGGTGTTCCTTTCTATTAACAACCCAGATGTACTTAGAGCTCTGGGACTTGGACATTTCCCTCTCCTTTGCACTCCAAAAATCCCAAATATGATAAGTCCAAAGGACTTCCATTGTTATCCCCATGCAACTCCACTAGATATGTTGACTGTCAGCACTTTTGTGACTTTACGAATGGAGCTTGTTCACTGATCTCAGTCCTCACTAGCTCCTCCTCCATGTTCGACATGCATCTTCTTCCAAACATCTAAATTCTTGACGACTCAACGAGTTATTCCCTGTGTTACTTCTCTAGATCTAACAAACCTAGATGATTTCATCTCCTCCCGAGCTAATATTTGTTGTTTTCCCTCCTAATCTTTTCTACTCAAGGTGATTCAAACCTTTGACACCTCCTATGAACACTTAAAAATTGTTCGGACTTAAAAAAACTTCTAACTCTCCTCCTCTCAACACTTGTGATCACTATTTCTTCTGAGCTAGGAGATGATTTAAAAATCAAAGGGACTCGACCTTTGGATATTTCTCTCCTGCAGGGTTGTCTTCTTAGCCTATGTTTGCGCTCTGAAAACACTACTCCTCCTAAGCTTTGAAATTTGAATTAATTCCTCTTTATGCTCACTTTTCTCTTCCCTCATAGTCTAGGACTTAGATTTTTTGTCATCTATGCACATCCTACAGATATCCTATGCACATTCACACTATTTCCCTTGAGCTTAAAAACACCTAGACTTCAAAGGGGTCTCTTCCCTTTGAATCTTTATCAATTTCCTACTCCCTCCTGGCACCTTGCACCAATCTTCCTGAGATTCAATATTAAACCACTTTATCTATGGCACACTCCTTACGCCTGCCTGAAACTTCCAAATATTTCAAACTTGAATATTTTCAAAAAATGTTCCTGCACACTCCTTGCACTTTCTCAATGCACTCCTTCCAGAGCTTCTTCCCTCAGAGTGCTGAGTAAATATGGCGTGCCTTCTCATTTTCACTACTCCTTCTGAGCTTTAAAATGGGTTTGGTGTGCACATATCGCATGCTCCTCATAGAAATCTAGACAGAGTTCTCGCACACTCCTTGCGATAAGATTTTAGAGTTATATAACAACTCTAAGGTGCACTCCTTGCACAACCGTGAGAGCCCAAAATCCATGAGAAACTATAGATAGAGAAATATTCCTACTCCTACAAATTGAAACACACTTTCACATCTACAATTCATAAACACAGTAAAAACAGATTCAAAAATTAAACATTCATCACACAGATAAATACATAGAAACCTCATATGTAGGAAAAATTGTTTTTGTATTATATCTTAATGTCTATATAATGGTTACAAAGCTCATACTGCAACAGAGTGTCAAGACTTCTCCTCCCCTCTCTTGATCTCTCTCTACAACTCTCTCCACAACTGACTAAAGAGGGGATCCTCAAGCCTTCCCTTCAACTACCTACTCACATTGAATTGCATTCAATTACAATCAATGGACATCTACTCTGAACCATTCCTAAAACTATCAAAGCGTCTACCATTTAAGGAGAATACACATGCAACCTATGCAAAGGCACATGGATCGACTTTACTTAAGCCTTATAACATTTTATTCCAGTTAATCACATTAAATTGTTTAAATTGGGTTCAAAATGAGAGGGTTGGCACCTCTCTTCCCTTGGAATTCATTGCTCCCAAATGCACTGATGCGCTGGCTTGTTGGTGCTTGATGAGGTGGAGTGATGATCTTGCATCACTAGGGAAAAGGGGTTCCTAGTGACATGATGAGGCTTGATGCTCAACAAAATTTCCTAGTCCAAGGTGCCACTGCTGAAACTAGCATATAATATTTCATTCTCCATGCATCTGTCACACCCAATGAAGTGTGCCCCTTCTCTTCTAAATAGTCCCTTGGTTGTTGCACTTCCCTTCCATGGTTCCAACAACATGCTATACATGAATTCTCTAAGCCATGCATCTAATGCCCAACGCACCAGGGAAAAATTCCCATCAAAACTCTCACCTGGAGAGTATGCTCATGGGCATGACAAACTACCTCTTCAATAGAAAATCTCTCATCAAAAGAGACTGCTCACGGGCCTGATAACTTGTCTCTAAGACAACTTAACTCTTGTTATAGAACATAAAACCCCTTACAATATATTCTCTACAAATAAGGTAATAGTCATATTTTCCATACCCTTTGACCCCTTGTCCCTACAAGAAAATGAATAACCATCCCCTAAAATACAATAAGGCCAACAATATATATTGCATTCATTGAACTCGACAGTTGTCACCTTCAAAAGTAGATTTACCCACTTTTTGAATTGTTCCCTTCCCTCAAGAACTTAGGATAAAATAAATATCCATGACATACACTTTTCTAAAAATATTAATAAAATATTCCGTAAGACTTAAGCCTCCCCTTTCTCCCTTTTTCTGGTGGAGTTAGCCCCCCATCTCTTTTCATATAATCTGTCTACGTGAAATGATGTTATATTATTAATAAATTTAAGTATGATTATATTTACATGGATAGGTGCACATGCCCATTTCTATCCTGACTCACTAGCCTCATAACCACATAGGATCTCCAACCCCAACACACACACACACACACATAACTCAATCTGATGTGTAGTTCTAGGTAATTCCTACACACTTCCTCAATTATGTGCAACACTATGAATGTGTGCACCCTTCCATTGATGCATAATATCACACACTTACTTAGGTATGCATAACACTATTAAATGTGCACACCCTTTCTTTGCTAACAATTTCTCGTGCACTACACAGGTGTGTGGAGGACCAAAAATTGGTGCAAATGACTCACTAGCCTATATGTACATTTACATTTACAATTTGTACAAACAAATTACCAACCTATATGTATAATTACAAAGGCTATCGATTAGGGACATTACATTCCCATCCCCCTTATTTATGCACAATCCTTAGTGTATCATATACACATGTACATACAAAATTTCAAAAACCTTCGAAAAGATGTGAATAGTCTACCTTCGTAACATCTTCATGCTCCCAGGTTGCATCCTTAGGACCGTACAAGTTCCATTGGACCTTTACCATCTCCATGACTCAATTTTAGAGCTGTTTGATTTTTTTATCCAATATGAAAATCGATTTCACTTGAAAATCGCCTTCTAGCTCCACTTGAATCACATTCCAATCAATAATATGATTAGCATCAGGTGAATACTTTTTAAGAAGTGACACATGGAAAAATATGAATGCACATGGATGCAGGAAATGCAATCATATATGTGATAGTGTTGGAAAATATTTAATAGACAACGAATGGAAAATATTTAACAGATAGCGAATGGTTGTCATTGATGGCAAGTAAAACAATGAAGATGGCATGAGTAAGAGACAGGCAAGTAGAAGAAAAGTTTAGGAAGACCAGCAATGCAACAATTGTCTAAACGCAACAATGCTCAGTCGTCAAATCGAGGATTGATCTAAACTATTGATCAGGCATGATGAAGTCCATTTCTGATTGTTGGATCCCCTTCAAATTCCTGAAAGAATGAGAGTCGTCAGATCGACAAGAAGAGCGCGTTGAAGAGGAGGGACTCATAAAGTTTGAGAAGAATTTATGATCGTTGGATCCCATTCAAAATTATCGATAGAATGAGGGTCGTTAGATCTGAATGTAGACAAGAAGAGATCATTGAAGAGGAGGATAGATCTCAGGTGTTAGATCCAAGCGTAGGATCCGACCATCGTTGGATCAAGAAGAACCTACATGTCATTTAAGGTACAAGGAGAAGCAGACGTAATCGTGATATGAAAAATCGTGACTTAATCTGAGCCGTCAGATCAAGGTTGAATCTGGACCATTGATCTCATTCCATGTCGAAGTTTCATGGATTGAGAGTTGAAGAGGTCAAAGAATATTAACATCAAGAATTGTGAAATCACGATATGCGAAATCGCGACTTAATCTGAGCCGTCAGATCAAGGTTGAATCTGGACCGTTGATTCCAGTCCATGTCAGAGTCTCGAGGATCGCGTTTTGGAGATGTCAAAGAAACAATGCAACAAGAACTTTAAAATCACGATATGCAAAATCGCGATTTAATCGCAGCCGTTAAGTCAAGATCAGATCTGTACCATTGATCTAACTCCATATCGGAGTTTCAAGAATCGGGACATCGAGAGGCAAAGAACCCAATGCAACAAGAATGCCGAAATTGAAAAATCACGATTCAATCACAACCGTTGAATCAAGATTAGATCTGAACCATTGATCTAACTCCATATCGGAGTTTCACGAATCACAACATGGAGAGGCAAAGAACCCAATGCATCAAGAATGCCGAAATTGCAAAATCGTGATTCAATCATAGTCGTTGAATCAAGATCAGATATGGACCATGGAATCATAGGACATGTGGCAAGTGATAAAAATTTCACTGACTTGGGGTCAACGGAGCGTAGTGTCGAAAATCATGAAATGAGAAATCGCGAAAGTGCTTTTTGCATAGGCGCTTGGTTATGACCATAGTCATATTCGGGAAGGATCTAGTGTAGAATTTTTTTTTATCGAAACTTCGGAGATCGAGAAATGAAGTGTCAAGACACTCAACACATGATTGCCAAAATGTTGAAACCCAATTTAAAGGAATGCCAATAAAATTCATCCAACGACGTAGATAAATTGGAGTATGATCGGAAGGTTACAGTTCTCTCTCACAGTTAACTCCTCAGTTACAAATCTGTTAGCGAAACGGACTCATGATTGCGACTCAGTTGGCGTTTCAGTTGCTCGGACAGTTGTCTTTATTTTGCTGAAGGAAATGCGAAGTGCAACCACCGTAGATATGTGTATAAAAGAAAATGAGACAGACTGTGGATGGTTGGTTGTTTTTTATGAGAAAAGAATAAAACTGTAAGAAACTGAAAATCAGATTGTGCAGAGTGAGATGGAGAGTATGCATAGTGTGAGATGAAACTCAGAGAAGAGTAAAATATGATAAAGAGGAGTTGAAGCAGAGCAGAATGACAGAATGAGTTGATGCAGAGTAGACCTATTGAACAGACAGAGGAAGAGAAGAACAAAAGAACAGTTTGTAGAAGACCAGATTTATAGAACAAAGAAAGATTGGTAAGAATTGATTTATCTGCATAGTTGACTGCTTATTTATTCATTAATATTCTAGGGAGGTTGGGAGGTGCTCAGGAGGACTGTTGTCCTCAGAGGTTCAAGTGGGAGCTTGAACACAGGAAGTTGTAGCTTCCATCTGGTTGCAACCAGAGAAACGAGGGTGGCAGGGTGGTGCAAGGGAGAACAAGTGTTCTCTGTTATACAGGTTGGAGCCTGTGTAACTGGAAGTTGGTGCTTCCATCCAGTTGGTGTTGGAACATATAGGGATTTGGTTCTTCCTTCTAGTGGGTGCTAGAGAAACTAGAGAGTTGGTGCTCTCAAACAAGTTGCATCTTGTAAAACAGAGGTAGTAGCCTCACATTGAGTTGGTGCTCAATTAAAGATGATGTACATAACTTAAAAGACTGCCTATCATTTCAAAGAAGAAGAGGTTTTCTCCCTTTATGGGTTTCCTCGTGAAAATCTGTCTCTATGTATATCTTATGTGTGACTGATGTCTTTTACTTTTACTGTCCATATGTTGTATAATGTTGATGATCACTTGAAGAAAGATTAAGAATGTTTTAATATTGTTAAGATTGTTTAAGCTCAAAGACAACTGATTCACCCCCCCCC
>ML779266.1:64206-82246 GCA_009831015.1 Picea engelmannii
GTTAGACTTCAAGCATTAAGATAGTTTTGAATGCTTTTGAGTTATTTTATGCTTTCAGTATTTTGATTTGATTTGATGATAGTTGTTAATGAATGAATGAAAGAAGACAATGAATGCATCTCTTGAATAAGAGTTTTGTTCTTGCAACATTTGATAGGTCTTAAACTTTCTCTTTTATGCTTACTGTTTTTACCATTTAGAAAAACAAGTGTTGATCACTGTTATGAGGACTATGAAGATGACTTCTGAATAAAATCTTAGTTTCTCTTTCACATTCAGCCTTAGAATAGGTTATATGCTTATTGTTTTTACCATTTAGAAAAACAAGTGCTGATCACTGTTATGAGGACTATGAAGATGACTTCTGAATAGAAGCTTAGTTTCTCTTTCACATTCAGCCTTAGAATAGATCTTTGGTTTATCTCCATAAAAGATAAAAACTATCTCTAAAATCCATATACTTTGGACATGCCTCTAAGTCTTACAAACACCGGATTGATAATAAATGCACTCTAATTTACTTGGGTAGATTTGGAGCTCAACAATCATTTTCTCTGAATCCTTCCTTTTGAAGCCCGTGTGTGAATTGGAATTCAACATGTATCAATGTGGGATGCCAATATTTGACATATACATTACGTATCAATATCGCACATGCACCACAAATTGGTTCTGCGTAGCCCCAATGTTTTACCACCCACACCTGTGCACTCTTGTTTACTTCACATTTCTAGTGTCACACCCCACAATGTCGAAAATTTAGCATGTACACTCGTGCATTCTCATCTTATGTGCATCATGGCCATGCTGAAATTCTGAATTTAGCCCCCTACAAATCCGTTTTTTTTCTTAAGTATAACTCATCCCATACAAGCTCAGTGTTCAAAACTAGAGCTCTATTGCTTCTTGTTGGTCTCTCACCCATATAAGTCTAGTGTTGAACCAATAGATATGATACCAAAATGCAACATCCCCATCCTCCCAGGATGGGCCACGTCACACAATCTCAACTTTTGTAGCTCTAAACCAACTATACTATAACATCACCCAACATAATAGTAAACAATGTTACTCTGAAAATCCACTATGTAGATTCTATATTAAACACTAGTGTATGCAATATCACTTTAAGTAACATGTTCAACCTCAAATTGAGTCAGGCCACAATAAATTTATCCTTTTAACACAACTTTAAGTAGTGGAAGTAATTCAAAAAAACTACAGATGAGTATAGTGATCACACAACACTATTGTGCATTCGTCCATCCTAATGTCACAGGCCAATTCTAATTTCCTTGTGCCCGGGGTATATTTCCCTATTTGCACACAATATTTCTAGCCTCCTATGCACACATGCTACTTTTTCTTGCACACAAGACCATTTAAACCTTTCCTCGGAGACTCGGGACCAATATCAAAGGATAACTTAACAAAAAAAACTATCAATAATTGTCATACACAGGTACAACTAAAATAATGACTATCAACACCACACTTACATGTGCAAGAAACATTAGAAAAAATAACAACAATTACTTATATGTGACAACATACAAGAATTAACCCATGTTAAACATAGATAAATAATAACACACTAAACGAGACAAGCAAATAAATAACACATATCTTTTATGAAAGTTAACAACTACGTGCAGAACTCAGACATTCCTCCCAGCCATAGAATTTGTTTCTCATTAAATATCAGCGAAAAGYCACCCCCAAGATGGTACTTAACTCCACCAGGGAAAAAGGGTTCCTAGTGATAGGTTAAGGTCTAATACTCAACAAAATTTCTCAATCCAAGGTGCCAATGTTGAAACTATCATACAATATCTCATTCTCCATGCACCTATCCCACCTAAGGAAGTATGTCCATTCTCTATTCAATATTTCCTCGGCTTCCCCACTTCCCTTCTAGTGTTCCATCAATAGGTCAAATAGGAAGTGTCTTAGCACAACATCTAATTCCCAACACATGAGGGAACAATTCCCAACAAAGTTGTCTCCTAGAGAGAATGATCATGGGCTTAACAACCCTCCTCTTCAACAACAAATATCTCACCTAAAGAGACTACTCAAGGGCCTTACAACCTACCTCTTTGACAGCTTCACTTTAGTTATAGAACATAAAACCCCTTACAATATATTCTCTGCAGATAAGGTAATAGCTACATTTTCCAGACCCTCCAACCATTTTTTCCTACGATAAAATGAATAACCATCCTCCAAAATACACTAAGGCCAACAATATATATTGCATTCCTTAAACTAGACACTTGTCATCTTTAGAAGTAGCTTTATCCACTTGGTCATGCATTCCCTTCCCTTGGGAACTTAGGGTAAAATAAATATCCATAACATATATCTTTTGGAAATATTAATAAAATATTCCCTAAGACTTAAGTCTCCCATTTTTCCCTTTTTCTAGTGGAGTTATCCCCTGTTTCTTTTTGTGTAATATGTTTGTGCCCAACGATGTGATATTATTAATAACTTTGAGTATTATTACATTTACATGGATAGGCGCACTATCCTATTTTTCATCCTAGATCACCAGCCTCATAACCACACAGGGTCTCCAGCCCAATAGATATATATCCACACACACACACACATAACTTAGTATGATGCACAATTCTAGGTAATTCCCGCGCACTTCCTCAAGTATGTGCAACACTATGAATGTGCACACCCTTCCATTAATGAAAAATTTCACGTACTTACTTAGGTATGTGAAACACTATTAAATTTCCACACCCTTTATTTAATAAGAATTCCCTACACACTATGGACATGCAGGCGAGACCAAAAACTGGTTCCAATGGCTCGCCAGCCTATATGTACATTTACAGTTACAATCGGTACCAACTGCTCACCAGCCTATATGTATAACTACAAAGGGTTCAGATTAGGGACATTACACTAACTCACACCCCACCTTCTATGTTAACCATAATAATGGAATGGTAGAGTGGAATGGAGTGAATTTTTTACTAAGTCCAAAGTTTATGCATGCATGGATTAAACTTGAGAAAAGGCACATAAAAAACTCCTTTCTTTCTTCTCTTTGAAATTCATTCCACCTTTTTCAATATTAGGATATATTCATGGAATAATTATTAGTCTTAGGAATTGGGAATATATTATTATATTCCATGGCTTAATCCCTCTTTACTTATCCCCTTTTCACAATCCCTAGCCCCGTTTCTCTTTCATGGAATCCTATCCCACCATACTCTTTTGTTTGAATCGGTCTAAAAAAGTGATGTATTTTATTAATGTCATGAGTATGATTACAATGTACATTGATATGATCAACATCCTTTCAAAATGAAAAATATCTAATCTAATACCACAAAGGAAATCTGGTGCAAAAACTAAGCTAGCTCAGTAGCCTATAAAAACATATACACATATAAAAATTTAGAACCTAGGGGTATTACATTCCCCTCTCCCTTATTTATGCATTATCCTCAATGCATTATATACACATGTACAATCAAAATTCTTCAAAACACTAGTACATTTGGATCAAATTTCGACGATGCGTTTGATGCAATTGCCACTTTATATTGTCCGGAGAACCATAAACAATGAACCCCCTCAAATGGCATTTCACATGATGTCACTTTTCCAATGACATAGATATTTTCGTTATTGCGACCTTTCATGCAGACACGTGTCATCTTGGATTTGACTGTCAAAACCCCATATAGTCGTCGTGAGACCGATGTATTGGAGGTGGCAAGAGAGACGTCTTGGAGGTGCATAGACTGACATGTTGGAGGTGGAAAAAGATATGACTTGGAGGTGGCAAGAGCGATGTCTTGGAGGTGGAAAGACCGACATCTTAGAGGTGGCAAGAGAGACGTCTTGGAGGTGGCAAGAGAGACATTAAGAGGTATCATATCCGACGTGGTTGCTATGGGAGAGACACTCTTGGAGGTGGCAAGACCGACGTATTGGAGGTGGAAAGAGAGATCTCTTGGAGGTGGCAAGAGAGACGTCTTGGAGGTGGAAAGAGAGACGTTGTGGAGGTGGCAAGAGAGACATCTTGGAGGTGGCGAGAGTGACGTGGAGAGGTATCAACTCCGACGTGGTTTCTATGGGAGCGACACTCTTGGAGGTGGAAAGACTGACATCTTGGAGGTGGCAAGAGTGACGTTAGGAGGTATCATCTCCAATGTGGTTTCTATGAGAGTGACACTCCAAGACGTCGCAATAGCGACTATTTTGTAGGTATTTAAAAAAACATACAATATCAATACTAAAAGGGACAGGTACATTAACCTTTGCTAAGATACTAGCCATATCAATATTTAAATCTATATCATTTGTCTTAGGCAAGGTTGGTTGAGGAGGAGGACTAAATTCCAATGCTAAAGGGGGTCTTGTATAATGAGGTTTAGGATCACTAGGATATGTCTCGGGTGTGTTATCACATGAACTCACAATTGTTGAGCTAAAGTCTGAAAGATCAAGTGAAATCATGCATAACTTAGAGGGAAGACCCTGGTCACCTCACTAACCCTGTTTCACTTCAAGCCACCATTCCTCCAACTAAAGGGGGTTTCCCTTAATTAATATTCCAAGGACTTAGTGCAAGGAATATCAATGTGGAGAGTTAAGTCCAAGAAAAATGTGTTTGGGTAGATTTAAACTATTGAATAAAGTACTCTAAGGTCTCAAGATCAATGTCTTTTCATTGGGAATATGGAGTTAATGTATCTCTTCAATGGAGATCGAGCGAAAAATACGACTTGAAAGTCTATCATAGTATTATCACCTCGTAAGCCTAGGTCAACCTCCTAGGAGAGAAAACCCTAGAGTTTGTCCCCTCATAAACACTAGGTGTCATCCTATCCCTTTAAGAGCTACTAGCACAAGATCAAGAAAACTATGTTTTAAACCCTAGGGGGCTATCCACTTCTAATCCCTAGAACTAAAACCTAGCCAAGAAAAACATTAAGAGGATAGCCAATCCTAACCATTAAGGAAAACCTTGAATGCTTCAATGAGTTAAGATGGGTAAAACAAGGGAAGGGGATGATCACTCTCAATCCTTCCTTATGGTTTCAAGATTGTTCAAGGAGACAAATTTAACATGCAACTATTACTCTAATAGAAAATTCACCAAGATATCCCAAGAAACATCACATTCAACATAGCGAAAATTCTTAAGATAAGTCACATAGAATTAAGAAAACCCATTTTCAGGAAACATCCACCAAAAATAAAGAGAAAAGATCCACTAGATCAATCTCAAAAAAATGCGCCTAAGTATAACACAAGATGATTCAACAAAATTTTCTCAAATGAGGGGAAAAGAGGGCTTTGGTGCAACATCTAGCCTCCAAAGGCCCTTCAATGCTCTCTTTGCTTCTCAAAATCAGCTATACAATATTCAATATTTCTTCAAGTGGGCTAGGGTTTCCTTCACCAAACATGTAAGAAAGACCCAACATCTTCCTTCACATGAGGGAATGTGGGCTTCAAAATGAGATAACGTCATATCAAAATCAAGAGCCCACAAAACCATCCAAGGAATTACCTTCTTTACCAATTAAGAAACCAAATAACCATTATCCATTTACACATGGGCATAAGAGATTCAACACAAGCACATAACCTTCCTCAAGGGGTTGGCTCTAAATTTCTCTTCCAACTCAAAATTAGAACTTCAATTTGAACCAAACTTAGGTAATCATTAAAGGTCGGCCCAACATTGAAATTTAATGTTTATTTCCCCTTATTTAAGTGAACCCTCTAAGAATATAAAGGGTCATTGTCACATACATATATATATGAAAATATTTATTAGTTTCCTTTGAAAGTATCTTCAAAACAAAGCTCTGATTTATGGGATAAAATCTCTCTATGAGACTTCTATGAGATAAAATTTCTCTGTGAGACTTTGATTCTATGGGATAAATCTCTCTGTGAGACTTTGAATTTGTCTAAGGCCTCAATCTATTTGGATTATGTAGTGGGAGGGTGTGAACTCAATATTAATCAAAGCAAAGTAGACACAATAATATATGGCCTACACAAAGGAATTTACATGAGGTAGGAATCTTTGTTGGGGAAACTCGGTAAATGAGGAATTTCGTTTCTTATTTCTCCAAAATAGCAACCCCACTCCATGTGTTGACCTAAAAAATACATGTTTTCCCATGGGAAGAAGAACAACAATGTTCTTTTGATAAGTTGAAGCATAAAATCAACAATGCACCAATATTTCCACTTCAAAACTTGAGACAACCATTTGAGTTAAGTTGATGCATCACCCTCTACAATGGGAACCATGTTGAAAAGAGGAAAATCAATATGTTATCAATCAACAAAAGGTATAAGCTTCCACTTTGAATCATTACACTTATGACAAAGGGATTTGGGAATTGACACAAGTGGTTAAGAAATGGAAGCATGATATCATGGGCAATAAAATAATAATTCATATCAATTGTCAACTTCTACAATATTTGTAGGCACAAAGCATGCCCCAACAAAACAAGACAATATTGTTGGAAGGGGTTTCCTACAAAACTTTCATCTAGTGATCAAACAAAAGAAGGGAGTAACAAATACAATGACATATATTTTCCTTCTAGGCCACCAATTCCAACAAATTCATCCATATGTACGATCATGAAAGATATGTTATTTAAGAGTCTAGAAAAATACAAGTCCAAACATGAATAGCATAGGAAGGAGGACAAGTTTCAAGTAGGTGCCAACATTTAGTCACACATGAGAAAATAAATATTTCAATATGATATAAATAGGTAATATATTGGTTCATCATCATATCTTCATTKATAACATTCATAATGACCATGGCTCTAAATGATATTCATTGATAACATTGATAACATTTAAATTCACTTGTCAAAAGGATAACCTTTGATAGAATTCATAACATTATGCCTTAATTCTTATCCATATTTTCTCTAAATTTCTCATTCTGATTGACAATTAGAAGTTGGATGTCACCTTGACTCTCCTCTATTCTAGAATCATACATTTATTTTGTTGTATGTAAAGGGAATAACCATGGATGCAAGATGTTGCATGCATTATGTTTGATTATGGTGTTGGAATATTTTATTTGGGTATTATCAAGGCTCATGTCATTGACAAGTTAAGGAACCTCACCAAGTCACCATGGAGTAAGTTCTTGTTACATTTAATTACAAACAATGGTTTAATAATGTATCCAAACCAACAATAATTGCTTTACATTTCTATAATACCATTTCCAACAACAACATTAAATTCAAATCCTATTTTTATTGGATAACCATGTATCTAATTACCATTTTCCAAAGCTAATTAATCCAAAAATGTGGGCATCACACTAAGCACGGTGATTGAGTTGGGTTTTATTCCTAGCATAACCTACATTTCATTAAATAATGTTGTGATTTCATGGGAATGGTGAGTCTAGGAATAACCAACAATTTTTTTCATTCCATGGATATTCTTACCTTTTTCCAGAGCTAATAAATATGCACATGTAGATATAACACCGACCATGGTGATTGAGTTGGATTTTATGCCTAGGACTTGTGTTTTGTTGAAGAATATTGAGGCTGCATGGGGACCTACTGATTTCATTCCAATCAAAGAATGGGAAATATTTTCAAGAACACTTTGTCTAGCATTTTTCTCTAGTGTAGTCTCATGGGCCTTGGCCAAACATACATGCGGGTGGTTACGAAACAAAGTTATCTTGCTTGGTTTGGATTTTATGCCCTCAGACCAAATTGGTTGCATGTCCTTCAATGGATTGAGGAGGCTAATTGAAACTATCGATAAAACTCAAACCAAGACTCAGATGCATGAACTATCAGTTGCATTAGATCTGGAGCACCAGGTTTCATCTATTAGGGATCCTACAATATCATTCCATTGACTGGAAAACAATTTTTTGGAGTATCTCCAACACTAGGATTTTGGTCAATAAGGCATAGTGAAATTTATGAAGAGGAGTTTGATTTTAAAGAACACTATATAGGGTGTTTTTGGCTAGTGTAATCATGTGGGCCTTGGCCAAATAGAATTGCCGGAGCTTACAAAAGTCTGTTATGCTACTCGGTTTGGATTTTATGCTCTAGACCAAATTGACCACATGTCCCTAAATGGCTTGAGGAGGTGAGTTACAAATCACAATAAAAATCAAACCAAGATTCAGATGCACGAACCATTAGTTGCATTGGATTAAGAGTACTTATTTTCACCTAGTGGGGCCCCTACAGTATCATTTTGTCGACCGAAAAACCATCTGTTGGAGTATCTCCAACACTAGGGTTTTGGTCAATGAGGCATAGTGCAATTTTGGAAGATGAGCTTGGTTTTCAATAACACTCTATCGAGCATTTTTTATAGTGTAGTCACATGGGGCTTGGCCAAACATACATGCGGAAGCTTATGGAACAACACTATTCTTCTCAGTTTGGATTTTATGCCCTCCAACCAAATTGGCCACATTTCCTTGAATGGCATGAGGAGTCGCATTGCAACTATCAATACAACTCAAACTGAGACTCATAAGCATGAACCATTAGTTTCATTGGTTCCAGAGGACCAGGTTTAAGCTATTGGGGCTCTTATGCTTTCATTCCATCAACCAAAAATCAATTTTTTGGAGTATCTCCAACATTAGGATTCTGGTCAATGAGGCATAGTGCAATTTTTGAAGAGGAGGTCGATTTTAAAGAACATTGTGTTGTGTGTTTTTTTCTAGTGTAGTCACATGGGACTTGGACAAATGGACTTTCGGGAGCTTACGAAATTCTATTATGCTACTCGGTTTTGATTTTATACCCTCAGACTAAATTGACCACATGTACCTAAATGGCTTGAGGAGGCGAGTTGCAACTCACGATAAAATTCAAACAAGACTCATATGCATGAACTATCAGTTGCATTGGATTAAGAGAATTGGGATTTATCTAGTGGGGCCCCTAAGATATCATTCCATTGATCGAAAAGACATTTGGTGGAGTATCTTGGTCACTAGGTTTTTGGTCAATGAGGCATAGTGCAATTTTTGAAGATGAGATTGATTTTCAAGAACACTTTGTTGGGCATTTTTTGCTAGTGTAGTCGCATGGGCCTTGGCCAAACATACATGTGAGACCTTACAGAACAACATTATGCTACTTAGTTTGGATTTTATGCCCTCAAGCCAAATTGGACACATGTCCTTGCATGGCTTGAGAAGTTGAGTTGCAACTATTGATAAAACTCAAACAGGGACTTGGATTCATGAACCGTTAGTTTCATTGGATCCAAAGCACAAGGTTTTATCTATTGGGGCTCATACGCTATCATTCCAAATAAACTTAGGCCTTGGACAAATAAACTTGTGGTAGCTTACAGAAGTTATTTATGCTACTCGGTTTGGATTTTATGCCCCCAGACAAAATTGACCACATGTCCCTAAATGTCTTGAGGAGGTCAGTTGAAACTCATGATAAAATTCAAACCGGGACTCACATTGATGAACCATCAGTAGCATTGGGGCCCCTAAGATATCATTATGTCGACCTAAAAGCCATTTTTTGTAGTATCTCTGGCAATTGTGTCAATGAAACCTTCGGAAGAGGACCAAGGGGCCAATTATATTGATTCATAAACCAAAACTAAGACACTAAAATATAAAAGTGGTAGATAGAAAACTCTAAATCAAAATCCAAATAATGTTGGTCAATTAAATCCATCCCTCAAGATAATTTTCAATCGTGATTCTCAGTTCATGTGGTACCTTCTATATATGAGAAAAAAATAAACATAATCTGACTCTAATACCCACCAAATTTAAGTCGACCTCAGCCAAACCATTATGATTCAAGGAAAGAGAATCCCCATCGATGCATGTCGATGAGGTATCTAAGATTATGGGAGAACATGGTCAATTATAGAGCTTGGTGCAGTCATTCGCAAGATAAGCTATGAGATGGTGGGATACACATGCATCCCCACTATAGACATGGATTGTTGCGACTAAATACTTCACCAAACATTTCAGGGGGGAGAAGCTATCAACCACAACAAATATTCCCAACTTTAAACTAGGATTTGATCCTCTCACCCATGCAAAATACTTTGAGAGAGAATGGAGAAACATTTGGTACAAGTAAAAAAGGTTTGGCCTCACTTGTTTCTTAATACATTGGATGATATCCCTTATAAATGGTATAAAATAGAAGAATCAAATAGAGAAAAATTCACCTAGAAGGACCTCAGAGAAAACTTCATCAAACATTTTGTTTTTAACCCTGCAGAAACCAACTTGACTAATGCAATCAAAGAAATAATAGATTGCATTAAACAATAAGGAACCAAAATAAAATAAACAAAAAGGGAAAGCACAGGTTGACATAGGGTCGACCTCGACTTGTAATTTCATATCATGCCATAATTAAAGGATTCATACCACATGTCGAATTCACAAGGAAAATGAAATTTGTCTTAGATAAATATCCATATGGAGCAAGGACCACCAAGAGATAGACAAACAAGTAAAATATGTATTGAAGTTGTTAAAGCATGATAACCATGAATCCTCAGAACAAGTCAAATTCCCACCTGCTTACAATGAAGTCCATCAAGAAGAGTGTAAACTAGATGAATCTAAGCCACCAAAATGGATGGATGTATAAATAAACTTTAAAGAAGTTGACATATCAAATGATGGTTGACCAAAAATGGATCACATTGGTGACTACTGGACTAAGAAGCAAATAATGAGGATATTTGACCTTCTAAAGGAGTATTGATACGTCTTTTCCAGGGTGTTAGGACCCTATAATTTTATAGGGTAATCAGGATGTTGATCGATATATATATGATGAATTGTGGGTTGAAAAGAATGTTTTTCTTGCAATTTTTTTTTAAAAACACCCTAAAGAATATTGCTCATGGCGCATAGTGAAAATGCAAAGTTGAGAAAAGGCTCTCAACACCTCTCCTTGGGATGTCATAAAATAAATTATATTCATGTGCTATGCATCTTTACATCACTTGTCTCTTAGGTTTATTATACTTCACATGGTTTCCCAACCAAAAGTGAGAAAGGCATAGTGTGGGCCACCGCACTACTATGAAAAGAAATCAACTTCAAAAGATATAAAAGACCATAATTGTTCATTTATGTCACTCATTTCATTTTTAAATAAGTTCTCACTCATCATCAACCATTTCCTCATAACTTTAGGGCCATACATTTTCAAACAAATCAAGTTTTGCCTCCAATCGTTGCGTTTTTGGGCAGCCAAGAGTATAGACCTGTGTAAAAATTACTTATCCCTATTCACTAATCCTTTAAACCTCCCTCCACTTCCATAAGGTCCCTAAAATACCTCCACACCTCCTGAATTTTTCCTACACTCATCCCTACTCCCTAACCACCTCATTCTATCATCTAAATTTACCAAATTCCTACCCCCTGCCCCCTAGAAAAAATTGTTTTCTCTCTTCTTGTCCACTAGGGATTTCTTGTCAATTGCTACTCATGGAAGGAAATAAGAAGCCATATAACAAGGGAGGTGATATAATAATTTATGAGCCCACTTCAACACATGACAACATGTCTTCACCATTTCTCAAGAGATCATTCAAAAGACAAATCATTTGCCACACATACGGACAATCTTACTTCAAAAATGGTTTCTGAAATAAGGAAGATGAATTGGGAAAAATTGAAAGAGTTTTTTGTCAATAATAGATAAAGGAACAAAATACTCCTTCAGTTTATACACAGGTGTTATGATTTGATATAAATTATCAAAATACAATTACTATGGTAGAGTTGTTGCACTTCTAGAGTAGTCTTGGAAAAATGCATTGTTCTCTATCATGGAGTGTCCAAATTGTTGATGTTTGGACTACATCGGGAATACATTCTTCCATATATATATATATATATATATATATATAACATAATATTTATAATATAGCATATAAATATACTTAGTAAATAAATAGTTACTTATTATCCAAGTGACACATCCTTCCATGGATGGTCACCATATGTTATATATATTTATGAAACTCTCATCATTGTAATAACATCAATTTAATACAATAATTTTCTATTGTACTTGTGTCTCTATGCATGGTTATTCTTCTTGTGATCTTGGTTATTATTGCTACTATTTTTCATGGTTTATGCTTCAGTTCAAGTAAATTTATAAAGTAACTAAATGTAATTGAACAACATTAAAATCCAACATGGTATCAGAGCAGTGTTCTTGAAAGAAGACTATTGCACATGCATTGACCTTGTACAACAACTCATCGTACCTTTCTTGCAATTCATTATTTTGTTGCAACTGCAACTCAGGCTAAAATTTCTGCACTCTTCCAAAAACCATGGTGATCCGTATTTTGGTGGAAGATAGGCTTGATGGAACAACCAACTTCATTTCTTGGAAATATAGATTGCTCATCACTCTAGAAGAGAGTGAACTAATGTAGTGCGTTGAAGAAGTTGTACCAGAATCAGACGATGATGCAGAAAAATCACAATGGAGGAAGAATGATGCAAAAGCTAGAAAAATCATCATCTATTATGTGAGAGACCATTTAATCCCTCACATCTCCAACTTGAAGATAGCTAAGCAGATGTACGACACCTTGAAGAAGTTGTTTGAGAGTAACAACACCAACAGAGCACTTGTCTTGAGACACCAACTTCAAAATCTCAACATGATGAAGTCTAATACAATTGCCACCTTCTTCATAAAGATTTCAGAGACCAGAGGTTAGTTGGGTGTTATTGGTGAAATCATCTCTGATAGAGTCCTTGCTAGATTTTAGGAATACAGAGCACAGGTCAAAAACCTGACTGGAAAGAAGATTAAAGTGTTGAGATCAGATAATGGAGGAGAATATATCTCCCGGGTTTTTAGTGATTTCTGCATTGAGGTAGGGATCAAGAGGGAGTACATTGTTCCTCACAACCCTCAACAAAATGGGGTTGCAGAGAGGAAGAACAGATCTAATATGAAGGCAGTCAAGGCAATGATTCATGATCAACATTTACGTATGTTTTTGTGGGAAAAAGCATCCATGACTGCAGTGTATGTTCAGAATAGAAGTCCTCATAAGACTGTAAGGAACATGACTCTCGAGGAGGCCTTCACCGGAGTGAAGCCTGAGGTTGGACACTTCAGGATATTTGGGTGTCTAGTATACATTCATATACCCAAAGAGAAAAGGACCAAGCTAGATCCTTCAGGAAGAAAAGGTACATTTGTGGGTTACAGTGAGTCTTCAAAGGCATATTGGATCTCCATCCCTGGTCAGAGACAAATTGAGGTGAGTAGATATGTTACCTTTGAGGAGGAGGTAGCCTTCATGAGATCTAGAGGTTCTCACATGGATATTGATAGTGAGAAAGAAGAAGAGATGGTTCATTCTCCCCCTCACCCTCCAACAGTTCAGAGGGAGACAGTTGAGTCTATTGATCCCATCATCCTGTGCCTCCAGTTGATGTTCTGAGAGATATTTTGGTAGGTCAGAAGAGACATACATGGGCTCGTCAGACTCTGCAAGAGGAATATGGACATCAAACTCCTCATGGTACCTTCCGAGAGAGAAAGAGACCTCATAGATATTCATGCTATACTACATCTATGAGCCACATCATTGATTCTGAGCCTTCATGTTATGAGGAGGTATATAGTCAACCAATATGGAGAGATGCCATGATGGAGGAGTATCAGTCCATCATGAAGAATGGTGTGTGGGATATTGTTTCAAGACCTGAAAGGAAGTCTGTAGTGACTTCCAAATGGATATATAAGATCAAACATACAGTCGATGGAAGCATCGAGAAGCATAAAGAAATATTTGTTTCTAGAGGATTCTCTCAGGTGGAGGGAATAGATTATGAGGAGACATTTTCTCCTATTGCTCGATACACTTCTATCCAGATGATTATTTCCCTCGCAACATCCATGGGTTGGAAAGTACATCATATGGATGTGAAGAAAACCTTTCTCAATGGAGAGATTGAGGAAGAAGTATACATCGAGCAACCATATGGTTTCTTCATTCATGAGAAGGAGTTTCATGTGTGTAGGTTGAAGAAGTCCTTGTATGGACTCAAGAAGGCACCTCGAGCTTGGTATGCAAGGATTGATGGACATATGATGAGTTTGGGCTTCAGCAAAAGTGTTGTTGATCCCAACCTGTACTACAAGACTATTAACGGTGAGGCCTTGATTTTGGTCCTCTACGTTGATGATTCATTCCTCGTCAGTACAAAGAGCCTTATTATTGAATGCAAGTGTGTGTTGGCCTCTGAGTTCGAGATCAAGGACCTTGGTATGATGCACTACTTCTTGGGACTAGAGGTGTGGCAAAGAACTGATGAGATCTTCCTAAGTCAGGGGAAGTACATAGTTGAGATATTGAAAAAGTTTGGGATGCTAAACTATAAACCCATGGCTACACCATTGGTGATGAATCAGAAGAAACTATTTGTGTCTTATTCTGATTTCGAGGAGATTGATCTGACCCCGTACAGACAACTGATTGGATCATTGATGTATCTAGTTAACACCAGACCATATATTTGCTATGTAGTGAGTGCACTTAGCCAATTTATGAGCCAACCGAGAAAAACACAATGGATTGATGTGAAGCATGTGTTGAGATACCTACGAGGAACAATTGGACATGGTTTGAGATATACTTCTAGTATTGACATTAGATTGTAGGGATATATTGACTCTGATTGGGTAGGGAGTGCAGTAGACAGGAAGAGCACCTCTGGGTGTTTCTTCACTTTGGGATATGCCATGGTTTCTTGGTGTAGCAGGAAACAAACTTCTGTGGCCTTGTGTATTGTAGAACTAGAGTACATTGCATTAAGTGTGGCAGTCTGTGAAGCAGTGTGGCTTCGCAAGCTCCTTGCATATTTATTTGGACATGTGCTAGATTCCACCATTATTCATTGTGATAACCAGAGCTGTGTGAAGCTGTCAAATAATCCAGTGTTTCATGACAAATCAAAACACATTGAGATCAATTACCATTACATCCGAGACATAGTGCAAAGGAAGGCCATATTGGTGCAATACCTTCCTACAGATGAGCAAGTTGTTGACGTTCTTACCAAACCCCTTTCCAAGATGAAGTTTGAGTACTTCTGTGACAGACTTGGTGTGGTAGAGAATATCTCCCTCACTGAAAGGGAGTGTTAATGTCTGCAGCTTCCTAAAACATTCTCCAAATCATACTCTTCTATTACTGAAGTGAATTGATCTATGATGACATTTATCCGAGAAGGGATAAGTGGGTTTGGACTTATAGCCCAACATCCCATGTGGAGAGCACATGAGGACATGTCAAGGGAATTCACCCTTGACGTCACAAACTATGGGAGTCGACCCTAGTGTTTGTAGAGGGTGTAGCCTCTAGAAGTCCACATGGGAGTGCCATGTGTGAAAAACATTCTCTAGATCATACTCCTCTATGAATTGAGTTGATTTGATCTATAAGGACACTTATTTGAGAAGGGATAAGTGCATTTGGGCTTATAACCCAACATCCCATGTGGAAAGAACATGAGGACATATCAAGGGAGTTGACCCTTGACATCACACATTATGGGAGTTGACCATAATGTTTCTAGAGGGTGTAGCCTCTAGAAGTCCACATGGAAGTGCCATGTGTAAAAAAAACCTTTTGCTACTATGGTGGTTGTGTACTACTGACAAAGACTATGTGTCTTTGGGAAGTAGTTGTGTACTACTATAGAAAGATACTTCCCTAGCTAAGAGGGAGTGTTGATGTTTCAACATCGGGCATAACTTCTCCTAGATTGGGTTGCAGACCAAGGGAGATAGGATTCATTTATCATAAAGGTGCACTTGTGATAAATAGGCCCAGACGTATTCCTTCCTTGATCATGACAAGGAATAATATGGACTTGAGGTGCTTGAGAAGTTTTCCAAGTGTTAGTTAKCATCATGCTAACATTCACTCATGGTGGTGTACCTATGGTGAACAACCTTGGTTGAGAATGTCTCCCTCGTTGAGAGGGAGTGTTGATGTTTGGACAACATCAGGAATACATTCTTCCAGATATATATATATATATATATATATATATATATATATAATATAATATAATATAATATATATAATATATGACATAATATTTATAATACAACATATAAATATACTTAGTAAATAAATAGTTACTTATTATCCAAGTGGCACATCCTTTCATGGATGGTCACCATATGTTCTATATATATGAAACTCTCATCATTGTAATAACATCAATTTAATACAAGCATTTTCTACTATACTTGTGTCTCTATGAATGGTTATTCTTCTTGTGATCTTGGTTATTATTGCTACTATTGTTCATGGTTTATGCTTCAGTTCAAGTAAATTTATAAAGTAACTAAATGTAATTGAACAACATTAAAATCCAACACAAATGACTTTCTTGATGTGTCAAATGATAACTAGACATATACATCCTTCCCATGAGCTATGAAGATCCTAATTGGGATCACGGGAACCCCTCCAGAGCTCACTTTCAAGAGTATGTTGTGCTTTTTTACCCCCACACTGTGCTTTTGGAGTAGTCTTGGGAGAATTGATTTTTGAGTGGCTATACTTGATCATTTTCAATGCTTCAAGGGGCCATTGTGTAGTAGACATAGATATATTTCCAATGCGCTATAATGATCACAATTTGGATTTCAAGAAAGCCTCTAAAAGTGGCATGCAATCCCACACTACGGTTTTTCTTCACATGTTGTGCTTTTTCTAGAAGGCATGTTATCTTCAACAGTTTGACTTTTATTCAAGAGTATAGGCCTGTGTAACAATTCCCTAGACCTATTCCCTCATCCTTTAAACCTCCCTACACTTACCTAAGGTCCCTAAAATCCATCCCCACCTCCTAAATTTTTCCTACACTCATCCCTACTCCCTAACCACCTCATTCTATCATCTAAAGTTACCAGATTCCTATCCCCTGCCCCCTAGAAAACTTTGTTTTATCTCTTCTTGTCCAATAGGGTTTTATTTCTAATTGATACTCATGGAAGGAAATAATAATCCCTATAAAAAGGGAGGTCATATCATAATTTATGATCCCACTTCAACACATGAAAACATGTCTTTACCATTTCTCAAGAGATGATTCAAGAGACAAATCATTTGTCGCACATAGGGATAGTCTTACTTAAAAATTGGTTTCTAAAATAAGGAAGATGAATTGGGAAAACGTGAAATAGGTTTCTGTCAAAAATATACAAAGGAAAAAAAAACTCCTTCAATTTATACACAGGTGTTATTATTTGAGAGAAATTCCCAAAATACAGTTGCTATGGGAGAGTTGTTGCACTTCTGGAGTAGTCTTGGGAAAATGCATTGTTATTTGTCATGGAGTGTCCAAATGACTTTCTTTATGAGTCAAATGATAAATAGACATCCACATACCTCCAATGATCTATCCAGATCCTAATTTGGAGCATGTTAACCCCTCCAAAAGTCACTTGCAAGAGTACGTTGCGCTTTTGCACCCCCACGCTGCGCTTTTGGAGTAGTCTTGGGAGAATTGATTTTTGAGGGGATATACTTGATCATTTTTAGTGCTTGAGGGGTCCATTTTGTATCCTCTAGAGAGATATTTTAAATGTGCTATCATGAGCCCAATTTGGAGTTCAATAAGGCCTCCACAAGTGGCCTGCAATCCCACGTTGCGGCTTTTCTTCACACACTGTGCTTTTTGCATAATGCCTATTATCTTCAACAATTTTAGTTTTCTGACCTTTGTCGATGTAATTAATGAATTTTATGGATGTAATGATGAAATGGAGGTGTAATTATGCTAGGTAATGGTCACACAAGGTAGATGTATTGTGCCTTTCCATTACATTTCCATTGCCATTATGACATGTCCTCTAAAATCCAATGCAATTTCTGATGCACACTGTTAAGGTCCTAACCCGCACATGGGTAGATTAATGTATTCGGATGTAATAAAGGTCAATATTAATAA
>ML779266.1:87976-106014 GCA_009831015.1 Picea engelmannii
TGAACATTGCTATCTGAATCAAGTGCTATTTCTGTTCAAGTGCTATTTCTGTTGCTATTTCGTATATCATTTCTGTGTATTGTGAAGATTATGTTGGATATTTTACTGTTATTCTGTTATTTCTAGCATTTCGTTCCTGTTCTTCATATTTTATATATCTGGTATCTTGCACACACACCTTAAGGAAGCTAACTTCAGCATTGGATTTGTTGCTAAAATTATGAAAATTACACTTTGACACTAAAATTGGCTCTAAATCTCCAAAAATGAAGAAAAATATCATCTTAAATACAAAATGATATTTTGTGTCAACTTCAGCGCAAGAAATCCCACTCAATGAAAACAGAATACACTAAAAAGGATGTTAAAGTTAGAACTAATCACATTACTTATCTTTATTCTCTAAACCTCACTAAAAAAGCCTATTTTCCCAAGATTCACTCATAAATTTATTTGTTGGTAAAGTCCAACGGTCTTCCTTCTTGCATGATAATTATGCCTATGCCTTTTCCTAAGGAATCACATTCCAAAAAAAAAGTCTTCATGAAGTTAGGAAGATCAAGTATTGGGGTTCTACACATAGCATCCTTCAAATCCTGGAAGGCCTGATCTACTGCTTCAATCCAACCAAAAACATTTTTCTTAATTAAGGAAGTGAGAGGAACAACAAGTTTTCCATAGTTCTTGACAAAATTTCTATAATACCCTATTAGACCAAGGAAACCTTGTAAACATTTAAGAATCTTAAGATGTGCCCAATCCTTAGACCTTAATTGATTAAATATTTTTTGGGGTTCACTCATACATCATCCTTACTAAAAATATGGCCCAAATATTCCACTTCTAATACACCAAAGGTACAATTGTACCTTTTGAGAAATAATTGATGATGATAAAGTAGTTGTAAGACCTAATCCGCATGGGTAACATGGGATTACCAAGTTTTATTGTAGATTATGATGTCATCAAAACATACAAGGAAAAAATGATGTACAAAGGGTTTAAGGATGTGTTTCATGAGGCTTTGTAAGGTGGACGGTGCATTTCAAAGGACAAAGGGAATCACCAAGAACTTAGAATGGAATTCATGGGTGAAAAAATAAATTTGAGGAATATCAACTTCCTTCATACGAATTTGGTGACAGACAGGATGGAGATAAATCTTGGTAAAAAATTGAGCACCTTTAAGTTCATCCAAAAGATCATGAATGATTGGAATGGGAAATTTATCCTTGACAATTATCTTGTTGAGAGGGTGAAAGTAAAGACATGTATTCCAAGTGCCTTGTTTTTTTAGTACCATGACAACTAGCGATGAATAAGGACCGGTACTAGGGCGAATAACACCTACAACTACCAATTATTGAATAATATTTTTAATTTCATTTTTTTAGCAAATGGGTGGTGATAAGGGTTGAAATTGGGTGGCGTAATACTAGGTATGAGAGGAATATAATGATCATGTGCACCATGAGAGGGTATGATTCCTTGGGGGGTTTCAAATACTGATTGGTGTTTGGATAAGACTAAGTACATGTCAGGAAGGATGGGTTGGGAAGGGGTCTCAAAGGATTCATTGTCGTAGAATTGGAAAACAATACCCAAATTACCATTTTTAAAGAGATTTCCCATGCAATGTAAGTTGATGATTTTTGGAGAGCCTACTATGATTCCTTAGAAAGTGTCACAAAACCCTTCTTTCAATTAGGATAATGAATTTACAATTCTTTATGTAGCCAATTAATTTAAGGGTTCAAAGAGTCGAAATACCAGTCAAGGCATGTAGGGAGATTTGGAGTTCTACATCTGGTTGATTAGAGGGAAGTGTCATCAACTAGTTGAGGAAAAGGTTCTCGAGGGATAACATCACTATCATCTTCTGAAATATCCTTGGAAGTGGCCACAAATGTTTTCTACTCCTTCCATTTGTGCCCAAGAAAATATTTTTCATCAAAATTGTAGTAGATACATTTAAGTTAACGTTTTTCCATTTCAACATGAGTTAATTTATGGATCTTGAGAGGAGGAGTGGGAAGAGAAGGGTTGGTGGGATGAGGATTGGGAATAAAGGATTATTTTTTTTATTTTCTGTCTACCACATTTATATTTTAGTGTCTTAGTTTTGGTGTATCGACAATGGTGATCCATGTAACAATTCTCATTGTGGGTTGCGATCAACATTATCCAAATATCCTTGTATGACTTGATATAATTGGCCTCTTGGCCCTCTTCTAAAGGTTTTGTCGACACAATTGTCATAGATACTCTAACCATGTTGATTGAGTTGGATTTTATGCCTAGGACTTGTGTTTTTTCGAATAATATCAAGGTTTCATGGGGACCTAATGATTGCATTCCAATCAAAGAATGAGCAATATTTTCAAGAACACTCTGTCTAGCATTTTTTTCTAGTGTAGTCGCATGGGCCTTGGCAAAACATACATGTAGGTGATTACATAACAACATTACACTAATTTCTTTGGATTTTATGCCTTCAGACCAAATTGGCCACATGTCCTTGAATGGCTTGAGGAGGCAAGTTGCAACTATCCATAAAACTCAAACCGAGACTCAGATGCATGAACCATCAATTGCATTGGAACTGGAGAACTAGGTTTCATATATTGGGGCTCCTACACTATAATTCCATCGACTGGAAAACAATTTGCTAGAGTATCTCTAACACTACGATTTTTTTCAATGAGGCATAGTGCAATTTCTGAAGAGGAGGTTGATTTTGAAGAACACTATGTCAGGTTTTTTATGCTAGTGTAGTCACATGGGCCTTGGCCAATTAGACTTGTGGGAGATTATAGAAGTCTGTTATGATACTTGGTTTGTATTCCCCCCCCCCCCTAGATCAAATTGACCACATTTCCCTAAATGGCTTGAGGAGGTGAGTTGCAAATCACGATAAAACTCAAACCGAGACTCAGATGCATAAACTGTCAGTTGCATTGGATTAAGAGAACTCAGTTTCATCTAGTGGGGCCCCTAAGAAATCATTTCATCGACTAAAAATCCATTTTTTGGAGTATATTCGTCACTATGGTTTTGGTGAATGAGGCATAGTGCAATTTTTGAAGATGAACTTGATTTTCAAGAACAATCTGTTGGGCATTTTTCGCTAGTGTAGTTGCATGGGCCTTGGCCAAGCATACATGCGGGAGCTTACAAAACAACATTATGCTGCTCAATTTGGATTTTATGTTGTCGGACCAAATTGGTCACATGTCCTTGAATGGTTTGAGGAGGCGAGTTACAACTATTGATAAAAATCAATCCAGGACTCAGATGCACAAACATTCAGTTTCATTAGATCTAGAGCACCGGGTGTCAACTGTTGGGGCTCCTATGTTATCATTCCATCGAATGGAAAACAATTTGTTGGAGTATCTCCAACAAAAGGATTTTGGTCAATGAGGCATAGCACAATTTCTGAAGAGGAGGTCGATTTTAAAGAACATTGTGTTGGGTCATTTTGGCTAGTGTAGTCACATGGGCCTTGGCCAAATAGACTTGTGGGAGCTTACGAAAGTCTATTATGCTACTTGGTTTAGATTTTATTCCCCCGAACCAAATTGATCACATCTCCCTAAATGGTTTGAGGAGGCGAATTGCAACTCATGATAAAACTCAAACCGAGACTCAGATGCATGAATCATTAGTTTCATTAGATTAAGAGCACTGGGTTTTAGCTAGTTGGTCCCATAAGATATCATTCCATCGACCAAAAATCCATTTGTTGGAGTATTTCCATCACTAGGTTTTTGGTCAATGAGGCATAGTGCAATTTTTGAAGATGAGCTCGATTTTCGAGAACACTCTGTCGAGCATTTTTTTCTAGTGTAGTCACATAGGCCTTGGAAAAACATACATTTGGGAGATTACAAAACAACATTATGTTGCTTGGTTTGGATTGTATGCCCTCAGACCAAATTGGCCACATGTCCTTGAATGGAATAAGGATGGGAGTTGCAACTATCGATAAAAATGAAACCGACACTCAGATGCACGAACTGTTTGTTCCATTGGATCTAGAGCACCAGGTTTCATCTATTGGGGATCCTAAGCTATCATTCTATTGACCAAAAAAGAATTTGTTGGAGTATCTCCAACACTACGATTTTGGTCAATGAGACATAGTGCAATTTCTGAAGAGGAGGTCGATTTTAAAGAACATTGTGTCTGTCCTTGGCCAAATAGACTTGTGGGAGATTACAAAAGTCTGTTATGGTACTCAGTTTGGATTTTATTCCGCTGGATCAAATTAACCACATGTCCCTAAATGGCTTGAGGAGGCGAGTTTCAACTCACATTAAAACTCAAATCGGGACTCAGATGCATGAACTGTCAGCTGCATTGGATTAAGAGCACCAATTTTTAGCTAGTGGGGCCCCTACACTATCATTATGTCGACCGAAAAACCATTTGTTGGAGTATCTTCGGAACTATGGTTTTGGTCAATGAAGCATAGTGTAATTTTTGAAGATGAGGTTGATTTTCAAGAATACTCTGTCGAGCAATTTTGTCTATGGTATTGGTATTGGTATTGGTATTGGTATGGTATTAGTATGCATATCATTTCCAATTCATACCATTGTGGTATGCAATGGTATTGATATTGGTATGCAATGGTATGGTATTGGTATTGGCAATGTTATTAGTATGGCATGGTATGGTATTGGCAATGGTATTGGCATGCATATCATTGTCAATGCACACAATTTCCATTGAATGGTATGCAATGGTATTGGTATTGGTATGCAATGGTATGGTATTGCTATGGTATTGGTTTGGGTATTGCTATTGGTATTCAATGGTATGGTATTGGTATTCAATTTTATGGTATTGGTATTGGTATGTTATTGGTATGGTATTGGTATTGGTATGCTATGGTATGGTATTGGTATTGGTATTGATATGTAATTGGTATTGGTATTGGTATTGGTATGGTATTGGTATTATTTGTAAATTATCTTCATCCCATGTTTTTTTTATGCTAAATCTATCTCAATTGTTGAAACATAATTCATGTCATGCTCTGTTTTTTAGGATTTGGCAATTAATTGTTTTAGTGTTTCTATAGGTGAATTCACATTTCAGTACTCACTTACCCTCTACCTTTGTTTTCCTCAATCATCACACTACAAGAAGAATGTCATGTTTAAGATTTCTTCATTCTTGAGGTGCATCATGAGTTTCACAAAGTAGTGAAACACCATGTTTTACCTCCCCATGTAATGATGATCATTATAACATCATTTGTGGGGAACTTATACATGTAACTAAGCTTTACTATACTTTAGTAACATTGCACATGTGCACACATAGGTAGTTTTGGGGAGTACTTATTTTCCTAGTGACTATCCCCTCATGTAATGGTGACCTGCACTACTAGGTCCTTTTTATCCACCACTTATCCCTTATCTCTTAATGAGCTTATTGCTTACCTTTATGGTTTGGTGTTTCTTGTTAGAAAAAATAGGATCACATAGAAATAATATAAAATAGATGCATAAATAAAACAAATGCCCCTTTATTCCATTTTCATTGAACTCACCGGGTACATACATTACACAATAGGAGTAAATAAGGATATACAGGTATTACAAGTCCACGCTATTAGATGATATGAGTATCAATTAAATGGAAATAATTCATGCAATAGTTGTATAACCTATACTACCAAATTACACCGGTTCTAGTAGTAGGTTTATCGTTGAATAAGCATGAATATGGGAAAACAATACGACTCGTAACATGTAACAACCCTGGTTAAATAGATGCATAGGGATTATTAAGTAAAATTAATTAGATAATTAATTGTCCTAATATGGTTTTAGTTAAACAATGATTAGTATTAATAATATTATTTATTTATTTATTAATTGTTTATAACTTTTGATTGATTGATTAATTAATTAATTGATTACATAACACATTTAATGATTTGGGTAATAAATTAAGGGGCTTAATAACTTTAATTTAATCCTTATGAAACTTTACATATGACAGGTTAAGGATAAGATAATAAAGGAGGCGATAAGGTAATAAAGGAGGGGATAAGATAATAAAAGAGGGGATAAGGTAATTAATGGAGGGGAGGAGAGTCGGTGAAGGGGGAGATATGACAGGGAAGAGTCCTACGGGAGAGGGCATTATGATTTTGGGGGGAGGAAGCATTTTGGAAGGCGACTGGATTTATGTTTGGCATATTTTTCTAGTGTGGGGAGTTTGATATTTGGAGTTTTGGTGAACCATTGTAGGGGGCACCGGGTTGTTGGGCGTTTTGGGCACGGGGGCCAGGATTCCTTACGATATCCTGGAGCTAGGGAGCCAAACAGGCTGCTCCTAGCTGGCTGGGTGGTTAGTCGATTTTGGGTAAAGTTTAGCATAGTTTCAAATTCATCTTGGACAAACAGAGATTGGGGTTAGCATCAGAAAGAGGTATTTTATTTATGAATTTTCTGAGTTATGTGATGACTATGTAAATTATTAGCATGTTGTTCGTAAATTTAATTCATGTTGTGGATAAATTAAATTTTCTTTTGAAAATTCTATGCTTATACGATGATTATTGAACTACTTAGGCATTGAAAGAAATTTATGTTTAATTGTATGAAATTTTTAGGCTTACATAAATTTAGGTTCCTACACATGGTATCAGAGCATTCGTTTGAAATTTAGGCCCGAGGGCCAAGTTCCAACTCTAGCTCCGCCTAGCTTGCAAGCCAAAAACATTTTTTTTAAGTTACACAGATCTATATATAAACAAGCCTTTTAAGCTGAACTATGTGTTGCATCATTTTCCAATAACTCCTTGCTTCTAAGGTTAATCAAATTACAGTTATAACATAAATTCCTCTTCTAAGGTTAATCAAATTACATTTATAACATAAATTTCTCATGGTGATGTTTTCAGAGCCCTTACCTAAATAAATAAAACTTCATAGATTAAAATACAAAATACAAAATACAAAACAACAGACAAGTTCTAAGAGCATACTAACTCTGGACAAACAACAATACTTTAGATATTCTGTCAGTTGAGTAAGACCCTGTACAAATGTGAGGGGAACCAACATTACTCTGTATTCCTCAATCAAGGATTACAATAACAAGCTAATATAGAAAGAAAAAGAAGTTAGAAGACAATTACATTCAATAATAAGAATAATAAGAATATAAATAATTAGATGAAAATAAACAAAAATATGACAATAAGGAGTAATAACATATAAAAAAAAATATAGAGTACATATAAAAGGTCATAAGAGAAAATAAGAAATAGTGAATTAAAAATATAAAAAGGAAAATACAGAAAAGTAAAGTATAGGGAATGATGAGAAGAAAGTCTCAGAAAAATCCATCTTTTAATCAAGAAGAATCAGAAGATGAACTGGCATTATAAAGCTGGAAGATCCTCCTCATTGCCAATGAAAGAATTCAAATGTGTGTGCTTGTGTTCTATTTTCTGATTAGCAACAGTTTAAGCTATTGAAGAAGAAATTTAGTCATTTAGTTTCAATGCATTTAGTAATTTAGTTTCAGTCGCCTAGTCCTTAAAAAGGGGAATAAAGTAAAAAAAAGAGAATAGAAATATATATATATAAAGAAATAGAAATAAAATAAATAAAATATTGGGCCGAGAACAGGCCTCAAGAATGAAAGGAAATGTAAATTCGTCAGGATGAATGCCTGTGCGCTGCATTTGGCAATAAAGTTCCAAAGCCCCCATGCTGAGACATTGATTTACATACCCTCCAGTCATGGCGTTCCATGAGAAAATGTTTGGCATTGTCATTTGATCAAAAACCGCCCAAGCATCTATCAATCTGCTGCATTTTGTATAAATGGTTATGAGTGTGGTTTCTGATACAACATTCAACGCAAATCCAGATATGAGCATGTGGGCATGAAGCCACATGCCTTCTGTAAGGGATTTGTTATTGGCAAACGACTGAAAGAGAGAAATGTATTCCGGATGAGAGTCCTTCGATGTGCATCCAAGACCTCCTCTGAATGCAACGACAGTCCTTCGCTGTGCATCCAAGACCAAACACCACCAGCACCACTGCCATACACAAGTTACCAAATCCAAATGCTAAGAAAAAAGCCCGATACCATTCCACATATCTCATTAGTGCTTAGCCACGACCGAGGAACCCATGAGGAAGAAATCTCCTACGTTGCACACACAGGAAACAATTTTTTTTTAGTAATACTACCAAAACAAAAAAGCTAATAGCCAAGCACCTGCCACGCAGCCTAATATCCAAGTCCATGAGCCAACACCTAACACAAATCCCAATGCCCAACCACATGGAGGACGAGATCACAAGGTCATTTTTCATCGCTCAACGTGTCTGGTATAGCGCGTCGGTTGGACGACATGTGCCAAGTTTTATTGAGTCCATGGGGTTCAAACCTCGAACCTCCCCATAGGCGCACCAAATAGAGATTACTCCTTCAAATTTAGCTATCTATAATTTTTATGAACAAATATTTTAGGCCATTCATGCCTATTCCAAGGGTTCCTTATTACATTCTAGGAACATCCTAGTTATAGCAGGATCTGGCTTTAACACACGGGTAATAGAAAATGTACAGAAACTGTTCTATATCATTGTACTAGATGAAAATTCATAGGGTGAATGGATAGGAGAAGCATCACCTTCTCTGTTTTTCCAAAAATCAAATCATTCTTTTCAATATACACATCTAGTTTTGTAGAGCATATTGCAGTTGATGGGTGCAAACAACGCCACTCCTTTAAGATTACTAAAAGGGGTTTGAGATGATCAAGAATGAAATTCCTGTCAATCTTGAAGGGATTGGAAGTTCATTAATAGATGTCCATCCAAAGTTTTCTGAGGTCATAAAAGACAATGTATAAGGTTTCTATATTGAGCATGAACAAATGAAAAAAAAACATACAAGAAAACGCGCAAATGCACAAGCGCCGAGTTGAACAAGCGATGACCAAGAGAGGAGCCTGCAAGAGGCGTTTTATCTTGCACTTAACAAAAAAAAAAAAAACTAGAAATACAAGTCTGTGAGCTCAATGCAAAACAACACACATAATACAAGCTAGAGACCAATGCCAGAAACAAAACACCTGACAAACGAGGAGGAGAATCCATGAGAGAAAGCCATGGCAGCCGACCGGGTAACTAGAAACCTTGCAAGAAGAGACGAAGAGGAAAAGAGGAATTAGCGTTATGGCGTGTAGGGTTAGGTTTAGGTCAGGAGGGCATTGGAGGAATGAGGGCAGAGCACGTGGGTTTCATGCGTGCCCACCCTTTGTTTTTTTTTTCTTTTAAATTGTTGTTGTTTTTAAATTATATGTTTAAATTTATATATGTTTTATTTTAGTTATTTTTTTTATTATTGATCATCGTAAATTAATTATATATATTATTTGTTAATTTTTTTATTAATTATATAATGATAAATAAATAATATATATATATATATATATATATTAATAAATAAAGTTATAAAAAAAAAATTGAAATGTTTTGGAGTCTATGGGTTTTGAACCCATGACCACCCACCGCCTAAGCCTTAAGAAACAACCAAACACCAACGCGCCACATATGAGTCTTTACAAATAAATTCTTATACATAAATAAATTAATGGTAACAGAGTACTATCTCGAAGTATAATCTCCAATTATCCATGTTAACCAAACACTGAGTTCCGTGCCCTCAACCACTAAGCCAAGCACTAAGTCCCTCCATTCCATTCCACCAGTCAAAGCCAAACACTAATCTTCAATGCATCACCTTAGGCTCACTACGTCATATGACCACAAGTCCAGAATAATACATAACCACAATGCACAAGGGCTAAGCTCCAATTTCCAAAAAACACTCTACAATCCTCAAGACTTGCACCTGCAGCCACCGAGACACACAATTCAATGCATATGTACAATGCACCAAGGAGATCCCATGAGTCAAGAATCAAAGGATAGCCTTAGACTCATTTCATCGACATTAGGATGGAACTCACCTTAATTAGTTGTAAATGAAAAGTATAAGGACTTAGACCAAGATAAGCGGCGGGCGGGCCTCGTCCGCACTAGGCAGGTAAGTTAGAGAATCAACGAGTATGGTGCAAGCTAGTGTATCTACCAGGTGAGGGAATCAATAGTTTTATTATGTGAAGACATCAATATTAGATCTTAATCCTAATATAGCCAATCCCCTAAAGAGAGTAATGTCTGTTTAAAGACAAGTAAAAAAAACTTACGCCTAACCCTATTTTCTAGTTAAGTTGTGCAATGAGAAATGACCTTGAAATGACCTTGAAAACTTTGGTTGATGCACGTTAAATCATACAGGATGGTTAGGAATTGAGGGAATCGAGGCAGAGGAGTATCGTCGTAGGCACCACCAACACCGCCAACGTCACCACCACCATCGCCCGAACTAGTTCTCATATTGCACTCTTTGGAGACCATAAATGAGACTTTAAAGGGGCGACAACCAGTAGGGACCAAAGTGGAACCCCCACCATCTAGAATGGGTAATCCAGAAGTGTCGAGGGATTCAGGGGGAGGACCTCCACCCGAAGACATCACTCGAGAACTGCAAAATATCAAACTTCCAGAGTTTGTCGGGGGTCACGCCAGTGAATGTGCAGAAGCATGGTTGGAAGGCATGGCAAGGTGTTTTTCCTTAAGGGACTATGCGTCCACCTCAAAGCCAAAGATAACAATTTTTCAGTTAATAAACAATGCCTTGAACTGGTGGGGAAACCTAGAAAGATATTTGCATCTTACCATGGACATAGTATCTTGGGAACTTTCCGAGGAGAGGTTCCAAAGGAAATATCTTCCAGCTTACTATGAGGAACAACAGGTAGGAGAATTTCATGCCTTAGTATAGGGAAACAGGACCATAGATGAATATGAGATTAGGTTTATGGAATTGGTCAAGTATGTCTCATATATGGATAATGACGAACGACAGGTAGAACGCTTTGTCTATGGATTGAACCCTAAGATAAGGGCTATGGTGCAGATGTGGAAACTGTCTTCAGTAGTGAAAGATGTGGCAAATGTGAGTTATCCATAGGAACACATGAACTTAACTGGAGGTACGAGACCTTCCTTTCCGCATCATCTTGGATTCGTAGGGAATTCCCCTAGGAAATTTCTCAGGGGAGGGGGCTCAAGGCCACCTCCATATGGTAACAGAGTCACACCAAGGATAGTAGCCACAGAGATTTCAATGACAACAAGTGCAACATCTCGTTCATCACCAATGACGCAGGAAGGTCCACGACCATCTGGGGGAACAACTAGTAGGGGCAGGGGTTCCAAAGGAAGGAACTCATTTCAAAGACAGTTACATAACAGTGTGCAGGTTCAATCCTATGTTACCTATTGGGGATGTGGAGGAACCCATTACTAGCGTGACTGCCCATAGTTACAATTAGGATTTGTGCATAGAGAAGGAAAGGCCCCAATGGGAAGAGTAAGTAGCAGCCACCAGATTTACGTAGTGGTTAATAATTGCTAGGCCGAACATCAATCCACGATGGTGGAGTCATCAGGTATGCTAAATCATATCAATGTTAAGATTTTATTTGATTCTAGTGCGACAAATAGTTTCATTTCACCATCTGCATTAGAAAAGAGTGGGTTGGCAGCCTACGAGCACGATGACTTTAAACAAGTCGAGATGGCTTTGGGGGAAAAACAAGTGGTAGGACCTAGTGTTAATAATTGTATAGTAGACCTGGGAGTGTGTACTACTAGGTTGAAGGTATACATCACTGCTCTCAGGGTGTACAACCTAATCATTGGAATGGATTAGTTAGAAGCTCATCGAGCTTTGGTAGATTGTTTCGCAAAAAGGGTTTTCTGTGTAGACGACGAAGGAAGGCCAATGGAGATCCAGGGTGTACGAAGAAAAGTGTCATTACGCTTTATCTCAACTATGAAGGTTAAGCGATGCTTGAGGCAAGGGTGTCGACTATATGTAGTGGAAGTAGTGAATGAAAGGAAGGGACCCTCATTAGATCAGTACTCGATATTGTCATAATTTAAGGATGTTTTTTCGAATGAGTTACCAGGGTTACCTCCTAAGAGGGAGCTTGATTTTACTATTGAGCTAAAACCTAGTGCAGAACCAATTTCCAAGACTCCATATCGTATGACAGCACCGAAACTTTGTGAATTGAAAATGCAGTTGAAAGAGTTACTGGACTTAGGGCCAATAAGGCCCAGTGTTTCACCTTGGGGTGCACCAGTAATTTTTGTAAAGAAGAAGGATGGTTCCTTATGACTGTGTATAGATTACAGGGACTTGAACTGTGCTACAGTGAACAATAGGTACCCAATTCCATGAATAGATGACCTCTCCGATCAGATCAAAGGAGAAGCGGTATTCTCAAAGATCGATTTGTGATCCGGGTATCATCAGTTAAGGATTAAGGAAGGCGATATCCAAAAAACTGCCTTTCAAACTTGGTTCAGACATTATGAGTTTGTCGTAGTACCTTTCGGATTGACCAATGCATCAACAGTATTCATGAGCCTCATCAATGGCATTTTCCAGAAATACTTAGACCATTTTGTACAAACTATTAAGATATCAAGGAAGGATGTACATCCCTGAAAATGGGGATATTCGAAGAATCATACTGAAAGAAGCCCATATAGCACTTTATTGTGCACATTTGTGTGTGAAGAACATGTATGAAGACATGAGGAATCTCTTCTTCTAAGTAGGCATGAAGCGCGATGTAGTCCACTTCGTCGCCAAATTCCTAGAGTGCCAACAAGTGAAAGACGACCACCATCACTCTACCGGCCTCCTACAACCACGTGATGTTCCTATGTTCAAGTGGGAAGTCATCTCTATGGAATTTGTTGTGGGATTACCACTCACATCTCATAGACACAATGCCATTCTTGTGATAGTTGATAAGTTAACCAAGAGCGCTCATTTTATTCCGGTTAGAGACACTTGTGATGTCACTGATGTGGCACGTATTTTTGTAGGTGAGGTTATCCATTTTCACAGGATACCTAAGAATATCATTTCAGATAGGGACTCCAGATTCAATTCTAGGTTTTGGACAAGTTTACATTCAACATTGGGGACTCAGTTGAACTTAAGCATAGCTTACCATCCTGAAACAAATGGGAAAAATGAGAGAGTAAATCAAGTCATGGAAGACATGCTTAGAAAGTATGTCATGAATAATCAAACCTAGTGGGAGAAGTACCTACCTTTGGTAGAGTTTGCCTACAATAACAATTTTCATAGATCCATCGGAATGCCACCCTATGAAGCTTTGTATGGAAGGCCATGTAGAATGCCATTGAGTTGGGATAGATTAGAAGATCGAGTAACAATTGGGCCATAATTGATTCAAGAGATGGAGGAATAGGTGATTCAGATTAGGCAAAGACTAAAGGAAGCACAAGATAGGTAGAAAAGTTATGTGGATGCACACAGGACTGACCACAGTTATGAGGTGGGAAACCAGGTTTTCATTTGTATGAGGCCTAATAAGAGTACCATACGGTTCAGGAAAGGGACAAAGTTGTCACCTCAATTTATAGGACCATTCAGAATCCAAGAGAAAATTGGACCCATTGCCTATCGTCTTGTACTGCCACCCCACTTACATAAAAGTCATAATGTTTTTCATGTATCTGTTTTATGCCATTATGTTGTTGATGAATCACATAAACTAAATTGGAAGGAATTGCAGGTATCAGACGTGGGAACCCTCATGGTAGAACCATTACACATATTGGACCGTAGAGTCCGACAACTCAGGAACCGTTTGGTATAACAAGTTAAGGTCCAATGGGATAAGTATAGTCCAAGATCTGCTACTTGGGAAGATATCGAGACACTACGACGAGACTATCCCTTACCTTTTTGACCACCTCGAGTATATGTTTCTCGAAGGTTGGGTGTATGTAACACCACCTTTTGACTTAGATAGCCAAGATTACTTGAGGCCTACATATATTATTTTCTATTCACAGTGAAACTATTAAATGATACACTTAAACTTTTAAGACATATGAACCTTTGTGAATGTTATATGTTATTGATGATGATGGATATAATGCGATCTACTATGCGAATGTAAATTTTATGAATGATTAAATGTTATTGATGATGATGTATATGATGTGACATATTGTGAGAATGTAAATTTTATGAAGGTTTAAATGCTATTAGAATGATGTTGGATTTGATGCAATCTATTTGGTAAATTATAATTTTATGAATGGGTGTCGAAATTGAATTATGGGATATTATGATATCTATTTCTAACTTGAAAAATTTGATGTTAAGTTGTTGGTACATGGATACCGAATTGAAATGATGATTGTATGCATTTACATGATGAAAATGCATAGAAATATATGAGTTTGTGTTATAGACTAATTTGCAGGTTATGGACTATGAAATAGCCAAGGGATAATGATGATGAAAGTGGTTCTCATGACCACTAGCTGAGAAACATTATGGTATGAATATTTGTATGTGAAATTATATTGGTTTGGATGCATTACCATGATATGTGGACCAGTGTAGGATTTCAGGTGATGAGACTACCCAAAACCGAATAAATGATGACAAAACTCCCAGCAACACGGTGCCACTGTATGTTCCATTGTAGGGTGTGGACCCTAGTTATGATTAGCAGGGGTGGAGGAATTTCCCACCATGTATCCTCTGAAACCTAAAGTCATGGGAGCACGATGTTAGCTCACGCTCCCCTAGACGTGTGATGATGACTGTCAGTTGCTTGCTGGGGAAGCTTGGTCAAGATAGTGACACTTCCGCTTACGGGTTCTATTTGGAGTTAGGTCAATATAGTTGATGCTCCAAGATATTCCAACAGAGGAAGGATAAGAATGAATATGGAAGTAATTTAGGGAGGAAGGATGAGTAGAAATAGTTGAGAAAGTGTGGAGATTTATTTGATGGTAGAATTTAATGATTTTCCCTTCTAGAAAGAAAATGTGTATATATGAATATTCATAATTATGTAAGTAAACCACAGTTGTCTAAATAAAATTGTTGAACTAGATAATCGTAATTAAAGGATTTCACAAACATTTGATTGGCTTATTGTCTTTTATAAAAGAATAGTCTTGTTGATTGGATTGGATGCATACATAAAATACTATAAGGGTGATAGTTATTGATTATTAGTACATGCACGAGACTTGTATGTACTAGCTACACATGCATTTTTTGTACATGTACACTAGTATGTGATGCAGGAGCATCGCTCACCTACCAAGCGAACCAGCGCGAGGAGAAAGAGAACGTACAGCTGGACAAGCCAGCAAACCTTTTTGATTTTGAATTTCACCTTGGTATTGTTGCGCCGTCGTTTACTAAAGGCATTCAAAGCTGAGCACATTTGTAATATAATGTAAATAAGGAGGCATTTAACAGTTTTAAATGCTGGTAGATAGGGTTAGCTGTAGATTAGACAGTTTCATCTTTCCAGGAGGGAAAACGAATATAGGCACCCTCCTTGTGTAATTAATTATTATTCACATATTGTATTATTTAGCAGTAGCATGAGAAAGGAAGAAGAACAGAGCAGAGAGCTTGTGAAGAACCTCCATGTACAGACATTGAATTAATAGGAAAGATTTTATTCAATCCCATGGATGTGTTTAGTCTCTTTGTGTTGTTGATATTATGCTTTTGCATACTTGCTTCCTTATATGTTTATCTTTTATATGCTGCTTATGTGATTGCATATCAGGTTAGAAACCTGAGAGAATGAGTTTCAATTGTTTCTCTGCTTGAGCCAGTAGATTCCTGCATAGAGTGCAGTTGAATTCCTCCGCATAGAGTGCGTCGAGGAGGCTAAGCAGCTGAACCTTTGTTCTCATTTGCCCAGGGTGAATAGAGATTGTTCAAGTCGTCCAGGTGAGTGCAGGTTGGACGAGAGGCTTAGTAGCAAGCCTGAGTAAAGAAAGGCTGGAAGTACTGTAGCTGCAAATTCCCCAAGTCCGGAAAGACTTCAACACTTTGAAGGTCCTTGAAGTCGGGCACAGGAGGTGGATGAAAGTTCTCAGAAGGAGTCAGAAGGACAAAGCTCAGGAGAGATAGTTCTTTTGTTTCACTGTGGGAGCCRACCCCAGTGAAGTTYGCACMRGACGAAGGTGGTAGAGTGGAGGATTCTCAGAAGAAGAGAATCTACGGGTTGAAATCCCTGTGAAGTTCCGCGAAGTCCCGAGGAYGGTCAGATCGTGGAGAAGATGCGCGGAAGATAATCCGAGAGAATAGGTGGAGAAGAATCAAAGTCCATCGGGCTTCGGGGTATCGGCATTCAGGGATTGATAAGGAAAGAGGTTTACCCCTCGTGAAGTCGCGAGTCACGATTCCCCGAAGAAATCTGAGCCGTTGATCCAGATAGGGACACGTGGCGCAGGATCCCTTTGGATCGGGGTTCGGCGTTCGGTGTTCCCGGAAGTAAGGGTTCAAGCTTTTTGAAATTGCGACCGGCGATTTCCTGAAATCAATCTGAGCCGTTGATCGGAGAAGGGACGTGTGGTGCAGGATCCCAGAGGATCGGGATTCGGCGTTCAGTGTTTCACAGAGCAAGAGTTTTATACTCTTCAAAATCGCGACCGGCGATTTCCCGAGTCAACTGGAGCCGTCGATCTCCAGGAAGACACGTGGTGGAAGATCTTGAGGAGTCGGGATTCAGGGTTTGGCAGGGTCTGTGACCTTGTGTATCAGGAAGCGCGAACTCCCGAATCGTGAAATCCCGATAGAATGAGGGGAAGACAGGTGTCAAGAAGTAGGCCTCCCCAGGAGATGTTGACACGTGGCATCGGAGAATCGGGGTTCAGATTTTTATGATGCAAGTGAATGGTGACCGGTAAAATCACGATCCCGCGATCCCCGATCGCACGAGAAAGAAGGTGACGTGGCTGAAGTGGGACCTCGAGAGCGAGGGGAGGACAGGTGTCCTCGGACTTCGGGATTTCGGCGTTCCAGAAATCGGGGTTCTCGACGCCCAAGAGTTCTCGCATCGTGGATTCACGATGCACGAAATCCCGAAGGAGACGTGGCAGTGTGGGACCCAAGGCTCATTGGAGGATAGGTGGCGTGTTGTCGGAGTTTGGGGTTTGGGGATTTGAATTGAATGAGATCATGCACACAAGGTTCGCAATATCGCGAGACCCGATCTCCCGATTTCCGAAGGGAAGATTTTCAAAGAGTGTACTGTGGTGAAGAATTCCCGAGGGAGTTGAAGAGCGTTGACTCTTCGGGCCCGTGAGAAACAGAAGGTCCTGGTGGAGCGACCGGCTTGCTAGGTGAGGGGCAGGTTGGCGTCAGGGTGGTATCAGAGCAGGAAGTTGAGTTCTCTTTATGCAGGAAGCAGAAGGAAGTAGATACATAATTCCACCCAGGAGAGAAAGGCAGTCACCTGATCGTGAGGACAGGGACGCCCGGAGAAGAGGTAGGCCAGCAGAGAATCCAGAAATGGAATGTCAAATTCGAGATCTCAGGGCGAGACTCGAAGATATGGAGGCCACTCAAAGGCGTGGAGCTGACGCAGGAGAGTTCAACGATCCCGATATTGAAGAGGAAGCTGGACATGATGAAGGAGAGGTCTCAGCAGAAGATGCCTCGATGGAGAGGTTGATTAAAGCCATTTCGAGGATGAGCTCGAAGACGAAGATGGATTTTCCCATTTATGAGGGAAATCTAAACGCTGAGGAGTTGCTGGATTGGATCCGAGCACTCGACACCTACTTCGATTATGAAGACATCGAAGAGGATAAGAAGGTAAGACATGCTGTCACCAAGATGAAGGGACACGCAGCCTTATGGTGGGACGAGCTGCAGGTGGACAGGCGTTCCAAAGGAAAACAAAAGATCAAGAACTGGGATCGGATGATCGCCAAGATGAAGGCGAAGTTCATTCTGAGGGACTACCAGATCACTCTGTTCAGGCGCATGCAGAACCTGAGGCAGAAGATGATGACGGTGAAGGAGTACACCGAAGAATT
>ML779266.1:124313-147690 GCA_009831015.1 Picea engelmannii
TGGAGGGTTATCATCATTCTACATTTGTCTACAGATTGGGACGTCTTGGAGCCATAGGGGACATCCTGTAATTCAGTAAAAATCAGATCTAGGGAGATCTTCTTGAGATCTGAGTCTGAAACTTCTCCCACGGGATTCTCATAGCCCGATCTATATTCTTGGAGAATTTCAGAGCATTTGGAGGCATCCTTCGTCAAGGTTGAACCAACTAGGGTTTCAGTCATCCAGTGGGGCACCCCATTCAGTGGGAAATTCAGATCTAAGGGGTTTGAGAGTGGATTTGGGAATTTGGACATCTGGGTTGTCCTTACAGTTGCCCGATCTATCATTTGGAATATTTCTCGAGATGATTGGACACTTTTGGTAGAAGGGCAGAATTATTGAGGGCTTCATCATTCTAGCAGGACGTGGCACTTTCTAGCTTGAAGGTTGAGCATTAGTATGGCTCAGATCTGCTCGATTTAGTCTTAATTGTATATCCAGCCTTTGGAGGCTTATTTTGGATTGTCGAGAGCATTTTGTAGCAGCTCATATCTATTTCTTGTACGACCATCTGAGGTTTATGCCAGATCGGACATCTATTGTATTGATCTTACATTGCTCATAATAAAAAGGTCATATATTTTCTTGTGCTTCTACATCTTGAATATATTGTGATCTCCATGTGTTGATGAATCTTGTATGCACTTAATAACTCAATAAATTAGTAGTAGTTAGTGATTCCAAGAAAGAATTTGGCTTGGGATCATTACATGGCACCTCATTTTAGCTTGGGTCAAGCTGCAAATAATTTGATTTGAGAAGTCTTAATGAAAATTTCAGTCAGTGAATCAACTTACATCAATGTATTATTTGAGGCTATCTTAGGCTCATTTTTTACAGGACTTATTTGTGCTTTTGGAGGGTTAATGGAGGACTAGTACATTAATCCATATACTTCTCCAGGATTAATGGATTTATCTTTGATCCATAGACAAATACTAATCTCTTTTTCCTTGTATCTTTAGGCATTTATGGACCTACTTTCTTCTTTATATACCCATGAAAATAAGTAATGTAGTTGAACATGTCCCACATAGGAGTTAGGATACCATATGAAATGATGAAGCATGAAATAGTTGTGTAAATAAAATTCAAACATCAAATTCCTTTCCTTCTCATTACACCGACAATAAATCTCAATAAAAGATCTCCAATTTTCCAATTGGAAGGGTAGGTACTTGGTAATCTTACTCAACTTAAACATTTTCCATTGCTCTCAAATACATGGTGTAACTACTTGTTGGGGGTCTAAAAGATAACATCTCCTCCATAACTTTATCTACTCTAGTGATAGATCTGTCTAAAACAACATTTTTTTCAAACTTGCACTTACTCCCTCCATATTTGTTATTATGGTTAAGTTCTTATTTTCTAGTTGTTGTATGGTATCCATGTGTTGCATTTTTAGAAATTGAGACATAAATTGCTGGTCAGAAATAATTTTTTCATGCCACATTAAAGAAATTTGTGTACCTCTACTTTCTACTTCCCTCCTTGACTTTTCACTAGTTATCCATCCAAGGACCTCTTCCCTTGCTTTGTCCAACTAGTATAGGAGGTATTGTACATTAGTATCATCACTTCCTATATTATTTTCTTCTTGGGTTTCTTCCATGCCCATTGCAATATTGGAAGGAGGGATTTATTTTATGATATATGTGGTCAGTGCTTTCTCTATGGTCATTTTTATGGTCACTGATTTCTCTATCCATCATTTTCTACTTCTTCATTTCTAATAGATTCAACTTGCAAAGGTGAAAAATACTCATTAAATTTTTTTAAGAATCCATCCCATGAAATATGATGTGGTTTCTTGACCAAAGTATCACATATGAGTAACTTCACAAGCCCAAAGTGTCACATATGCGTAACTTTGACCCTGATGGAAGAGTAATCTATATTTGATTATGTTGCTTGTAAGAAACAAAATGACTAATTTCATTTATGAGGAAGAGGATTGGAAAATGTTTCTATGAAATTCCAGTTCTATGTAACAGACTAAAATCCCTTTGGAAGAATCGATGGTAGAATTTATTTAAGGAAGAAAATGTTGGAAGGTGCATTGATGGCATTTGTGCGAGAGGATATCCTTGTATTGCAATGTTTGTGGCAGGTATTCGATAAAGGGGAGTGTTGAGAAGGGGAATGAGACCCAACAACAAATCATGTTTAGTCTAAAGTGATCTATAAAAGAAAATGAAATTTGTTTACAGAGCAAGAATGTTGTGGAAATAATTACCAATCTTCACAAAATTGCTCCTCTATTGGTGGGGTGATCTCCTTTGTCACTTGACACACTCATGTGGGCTCCTTAATTCTGCTATGGGCTTCTTCCTTCTCCTGTGGGATGATATCCTCTATCCCAACTTGTTGTCAATCGAGGTCAGTTGAGTTCTGTTTAGTGTGGGTTCTGAAATTTGGGTACATTACTGATCATGGGTGGGGTTTTGTTTAGTCAGTGTTTTCAAATTTGGGCGCTGGACGCATTTTCTATAGTGTTCAGCTTTTGTTTGCTAATTTGTTTTTGTTTATAATATGTATAATTAATATATATATTTTTTGGTTTATAATATATGTTTGGTTTTTTTTTTTTTTGGTTTATATATTATATATTTTATATAATAATATAATTAATATATATTATATTGAGGGCGTAACAGTTAAGAACATGATTTTACTCCCTAGAGGTCATAGGTTTACAAAGATATGATTGCAATGATGATGATGATGACGATGAAAATGGCGATGATGAAGACAATGATGATGACATTAATTGAGTACTTATTTGACCCAAATGTACTAGTCCTTTTGGAGAAGTACCAAATAACCCGGTTAATTTTTCCAATGTCACCTTTGAAGGTTTTCAATACTAGTCCGTATGCAAAGTTAATGGTTTTCTTTCATTAATATTATGACTCCACAGTCTAATGTACCATTGGTACAAATTATTGGTTTTAATTCCAGCACATGGATTGAATTTACTTCCCTTGAATATCTCCACTACTCTTCCTCTGTCAGATGGGGCTATGAATCGACGCCAATCACCAGTGTTGTATCTAACACTAATGGCTATGCCAAACCTTTGTAAATAAATCCACCACCTCTTAGAAAACCATCAACAGTCTCTATAAACCCTCAATCCATGTCTAACAACTCAACTCCACAAGTATTAAGTCTGGTCAATATGCTTTAACTCAAAATCAAGCAGGGCTACTTGAATACTCCATCATACACAGTGTTGCTTCAGGCTAAATGCGGTAAATCAAAACAACGACTAGTGGTGTGTGTGGTGCTTTATGGGTGGTTTTCTCCTCTGCCTCTATCGGATTGATCTTTTCTATCTGAACCTTCCCTAAGAAGTGAACGAACGATGTATGGGGAATCTATACTAGCTTTTTTTTACTTTTGCAAGTTACCTCCCTCCCACCAACCTTCCTCCCACTAAGTTTATTAACATTATTGTCATTATTTTTTTTATTATTATCACTATTAATTAATTAATTAATTTTTTTTCATGTGATGCATCCTTACATTACATAGAATATAGCATTATCATGTCAAGCAATCCACCATTATGAGTTGGTTTGATTATCCGATGCCTAAACACATCATATAGCCACCTCCCCAATGTTTTTTCAACCATCTAGACACCTTCATTTTTATCCAAAACTCAACACTAGGAGTATGTTTTTCAATGCTCTTCAATGTTGGTAAGAAGGTTATAGTCTAGGACACCAATACAAGTGGGGATACCATTGGATACTTGTGTATAACTATATCCTTCTTAAATACAACAAAACTATAGCCTCACATGTGGTTATCTTATATCTCATTCACTTTCACAACATGATCATAAGTCCTAACTTTCCTTGGTGATTACCTCATAACCAACACGAAATGACATGACATTCTTCATATGATCAATGCATTAATAGATTTTGAACATTCTTTATATGTCCAATATTCCTTACCTTTACCATACCCCACTTGGGTATCATTCATATAAATGCATTCAAACATCATAAACATATCAACTTATGATACCAAAGCATGGTTGAAGGAATTGTTATCCAATTTCTTTTTAGTAATCATGCAACATTGGCATGAACAATTTCATACCTATAAGGTTTCCATCAACATATTTGATGTTACCTAATCCACTAGTGACTTATGTAAAATCACATGATCCCTTATCCAAACTATTGACAAACATCCTCTTGTCCTTATTCTTTCTGATGAGGTTGACTATCATAGGTAGCTACATCATCAACATCTTCAACCATTTCCTCAACCATTCCTAGTTATGAAATCACATCAACCACATTTAATCATCACACCATGCTCATTGAATATGTAACAACAAACCACCTTTAATCAAGATGCAATACCATATAAGCTCAAGATTATCTATATGCACTCTGCTAGATATTAACTCTCAATATGCCCACTAGTACATATGCATTCCAACTAGTGTATTCTATTGAATTTTCCAGCATTCCTATGCCTTAGTTATCTACAATAGAACCCAAAGAGTCATAAAAATAAAACCAAGAGAAGAATTAAGGAATTCTTCCTTCCAATTCCTCTTCATATGATGGAACTCTACAACATAGCTAATCATTTTCATGACCTTTCTACCAACTACACATTAGGTCATTAGCTATACGGTTTTCTTACACAAGTAGAAATTCACTAGATGTATACACATTTATACTTGCTACTTTTTAAAATGTACACCTCTACTATACAAACAAAATAAATGTTAAGGCGATAAAATCTCCCTCTTTATCAGTAAAAAATTTAGGGGTGAAATTTTTCTCATGGGAGAAATAATGCATACTCAAATGTTGAAGGGATGAATATTTGTCTTTATAATGTTTTAAATGGTTTAGCAGAAAAATATGTATATTAGATAAGTCATTATCCCAGTGAAAAATAAAATATAATGTTGTGAATTGTTGTTTTGTCATTAATATTTCACGTTGAACTTGAAATTTTCCACAATTTCTTGGATTTATTGCAATGGAATGCAAAATTCACCTAGATTTATGCATCTCTTTGCAATAGAGTGTCAATTTCATGTAGAGTTATAAAATTCTTCATAAATATAGAGCTCAAAATTCACCTCAATATCTTTGATTCAGGGGTTTAATGGTCACAATTTCATTGGCTAGATTAACTAGGTGAGTGATTTATTCATAGTTTATACTCTCATCAATACAAACACCTAAAATCAAATCATTTTGAAGATATTTGGGGGTGTCAAGTCTTCCAACTATTGTCTTATTATGGCTCACACTTAGAAAATAAAGGGTTAGTGATTTAGCCTTTTTCATCTAAAATAATTGATTATAGTAATGAAGAGCACAACCAATGCCTTCAATTTGGGTTTCTCGTTAAATTAATGATTTCGTATTATGTTTAGTCCTTAGTCTAAGTAGTATTGGAGGGATATTTTAATGGTAGAAATTACCCATTCTTATTTGTAGGTTCTAATCTTTTTTACTTTGTTAGGATAAGGCTTATGTTATATCACCCACAATTATACGAAAAGCACCATTAAATTTACTACATTTAAGCCTCCTCTATGTAATTACTTAGGGGTTAAGGATCTAATATCTCATCTTCATTCCAAGGTATATAATCATGCATAATTATAAAAAAAAATTGCATGTTTTTAGGGTTTTATGATAACATACAATTATACTGTAGTTGTTGACTTGGAGCATATATTTTTCCTTTAATTAGTGGACTAATTTCATAAACCTCAATTTTTCATCACCCTCTCTACTATCAATCCAATAATTTCAATTATCAAAAAGCCATGCTCTTTAATTTGATACATAGTGTCTTATTACCATACTAATTTTTTGGTTTTGTCAATTAACTGCACCAATTAACATTCACATAGTTTTCTACCATTTCACTATTACTACTTAAATCCCAAAATTTCTTATGCACTATACAACCTAGATTAGTGAATTTTCTCTATGATTTTTGTTGGGTTTCTATATTTTTGGGCTAAATATATGCACTATTAATTCCCACATTTAATTATCAACTGAGACTCGTAAGCTTCGAGGTGCAAGCAGAGGAAACGTAGGATCAAAGCCTAGTCTAGCCTAATCTAAAACCAACAAAACAATCCTCAAACCCATACTGCAGGAAATTAACACTAAGGATTCATCAATGGGATGCAAGATTAACTTAGTTATATAAAGGATTAGATCATAGAATTTCATGAACGCAGGGTGATGTTCGTGTGATTAATTGTGAGTAACTTACTTAATGTTTTTGTCCTTCAATGATTACTTCCTATAGTGGATCCACACTTAAATGTAATAAAAGAAACATGCAAATGGGAATGAATTCAAATGAAAGGAAATAAACTAACACCTTGGGAAGAGTTCCAATGCGGGAAGGCCATATCTCATGAGTTAGACCTGTAATCTGTTAGTTGGTGATTGAAGCTATAAGAAATTCAAAATCATTCAACACTAATCAACATTAAATATTTCCTACTTATTTCAAAACATTTATATTCTAGTGAAATAGGAACAATCAAATCACGTGTTGTGGGTGCAAGTGACAAACCAAGTTTAGCAGAAAAGGATATCTAAAAAAGGAAATCTACAAAATTTAAATCCATTCCAAGAAACAACTGGTACAAAAACAACGCAATCTAAAATCAGAAACCAATGCAGAAATATATCTAAGTACAAAGCCAAAATAATTGCAAAAGAAACTCTAAAAATCAAAGGAAGTTTTCAACTCATAAATTGTTCTTCAAGTGAAATGTGTTAAGCACATGCCCTACTTATTAATTTAGTTACCATTCAATACAGAACAAATATGTAATTCTAAGAGTATGGCATTTAATTCTAAATGTTTTACGCGCCTCACACAGATTTTTATTCATTGTTGTCCCAAATTTCTTTAGAATGTCAGGGTTATTAAGATCATATGCTCTGTTTATCAAATAGTTTATATCTGAAATCTTCAAGAAACGATATGAATCAATGCACTTTCTATTTCTTGTAATTTTGAAATGAACACATCACACTTCGAAAATCATTAAGCCTACCCTATCATATGAATTTTTAAATGCATACAATCAAAGGGTAAGATCTCTGAGTTTTAGTTTTCGAATCAAATGTAAAAAGAACAATAGAAATGTAATAAATTGAAATAAAATAATAATCAAATATGTATGAAGATAAATAACCTCAACAAAACGTCTTTATGCAACAAATAAGAATATAAAATGTTGATCTAAAGATTGTCAAAATATGTAAATCTAGTATTCTACCTTATCTAGAAAATAGTGCAACACATACCAAAGGATGGGGGCCCTTCCAAACCTAGCTTGTGTTGTGGAAGAAGTCTATAATATTGAGGACTAATCCAGACCATGTACAAGAACAACAACTCTTTTTATTAGCTGAAAACTCCAAGGAATTACAAGCACTCCTCCATACGTTCAATCTTCTTCACAACAATGAATAGATCTCATCCATTACAAAATGATAATAGCTACCCCTCTCAACCTTTTAAAAATCTTATTTATACATAAAAATAATTGAAGAGATGATGGGACCGGTTCCCAAAGCTCTTATTTCAAAATATACATTTTTAGGACAAATCTTCAAAAATCAGGGTTTTACTGCAATTTGGGGAGATTCAAGTTAGGGATCCACCCATATATTTCACCCTAATTATAATTTTGAAAAAATGCCCACTCATTACTCAATTTTTCATATTTTAGACAAAATCCATAACTTTGAATTTCTAGACCTGATGCCAGTTGCACAAAAATCGAGGCATAAGTTGGCAGTTTGAGATTTTTGCTAATTTTTGCAGAATAAATCTCCCTAAGCTAGAGATCCACATGTGTCTGAATGTAAACGTTGCTTTGGAAAAAACCCATGTCCCTAATTTTCCTCTAGAATCTTTCCAAAATTTCAAATTATTTCTAGTACCAAAATGTTGTTGATGCTGGTACCCGATGACCTTGAGCATTTTGGTACCCGATGGTTTCTCGAACATTCTAGTACTGGATGTGTTGAATTGTGAGTATCAAATGATATGGACTGTGAGTACCATATGACATGGAGTGTGGGTATTGGATGACATGGAGTGTGAGTCTCATATGACTTGTAGAACCTTCTGGTACTGGATGACTTGGAGTACCAGATGAACGAAGTATTGGTACTAGACAAACTAAGTACTGGATGACATGGATATGGGTATCGGATGAAATGTACTATGGGTACCATATGACTGTGCAAGTACCTTTTGACTGTAGAACCTTCTAGTATTGGATGACTTGGAGTACTGGATGAGAATAGTATTGGTACTGGACGAGCTGAGTACTTGATGACATGGAGTGTGGGTACCAGATGACATGGAGTATAGGTACCAGATTATTGTGCAGGTATCGATTGATTGTATAACCTTTTGGTACCATATAAGCATAGTATTGGTATCGAATGAGATGGTACTAGATGACATGGAGTATGGGATGAGCACAGTATTGGTACCGGATGAGCTAGTACTGGATGACCTGGAGTATCGAATGACCTGTAATGTGGGTACTGAAACATGAACAATACAGGTACCAGAACGTGGACAATGCATATATCGGAACCTGAATAGTACAAAACATGTTTCTTGGACATAGAAACATAGGATTAAACCATGATCGACAAAACTATTGTATAATCATCCTTTTAATCACCAAAAATATGGAAAATTATGTATTAACCACATAGGATGAATAACAAGAGATAATGGAGGTTTATGGTGTAATTAACGATATATTATTGACTAAATGTGGGGATAAGGTGTAATGATGAGCGTATTTGTATGGTTGAAAGTATTACAAAACCGGAGCTCAACACACCCCCCAACCCAAGGATTTGGATTTCCTCATGAAAACAAGGTGAAGAACTTATGATACTCTACTTATAGATTTATGTGACATTGTTTCTTTTGTTTAGGTGTTGGTTCTTGTGGAATGACACTTTGGAAACTATCACAGATTCAATTTCAAATAGAAAAAAAAAATTACCATAAAAATGGAGGACAAACAGTGGATGGGGTATGAGAGTGACGGTGAATGGTGGTCGTATGAACTTGGTTGTCTTTATACTCTGTATCTTACATCAATTTTAAGACCAATATTTACTTTGCGGTTCTTTTTTTGGATAAGAAACAATGTTTTCATCCTCTTTGAGATGGTTTAATAATGCTTTATGATGTACAGAGAGAAGACACTATAGATGTTGCTTTGTATTTGTATACCACATATTTCATTTTCATTAATTGGTCTTATCATCAAAGTATATTGTTCATTATGAAAAGTGGAGTGAATATGGAGGGTTTATTGAGTAGTTGTGATAATGCATAGTGGAGTGTGGAGTGGGTAATAGTGGTTATGCATCATGTTTTCCAAGTTCTTAGTAAATTAAAAAGATTTTCACTATTTTTACCTCAGGCTACCCTTGATTTGAATTCTAATGCATGTTGAAGTGTAAACTATGCAGAATAGGACGAAATGTTTGCAAAATCATGATGTAGACTACTGAAATTTGAAGATGAAGTGGATCAAGGTTGAAAATTGATGGATATCTAAGAGAGAGTTGATGAATGTTGATCTGCTGAGATTCCTTGTGTTTCTCTCTCTCACCCCCAAACCCATTGGTTTACATGTCCTCATGCAAAATCTAATTAGCACACAGAATTTGTACAAGATGAAAGTGGATGTGGAACCAGTGCATGTTGACTGAAGGAGAAAAATGAAGTATGCCAGAGTTGAGAACTGCTAAAAATATCCTGCAAAAAGTACCCTTGAAAAAGATTTAAATTTTTGTACTATTGGTACAGGAACCTACTGGATTTTGTACCATCACTACCAGAACAAAAAAATCTAAAATAACTAAACCAATACTATTATTATGAGAGAAGAAATATACATTGATACCATGCTTAAAGAAAAAACAAAAAAATAAACTTTATTCATGCTTGTAAATTTGGAAATGAAATTTATTTTAAAATATTACAAGCATAACAAAAATTTCTAAATTACTTATTACATACGATTTCATCAATCATTAACAGTTGTATGCTCAAGAAACCATGTGAATTATGATGGGGAATTTTTCCTCTCATCCTTGAACAGGAAAACATGAGGAGATAAGTTGTCTTAATAATTGAGAAACCAATAGGAAACCAGTCATCCCTGTTTGATTTTCTCAAAGAATCTTTGTCATTCAAGTGATATTGATAAAGTTTGCATTTGAGTTTATTAGACTCCTACACTTATGGGTCCCACCTCTAGGACAATGACATCCTAGGTATGAATGATGGGGTCTTAAGACAATCTTACAGAATTTCTCAAATGGCAATTAGATGAGGTTCATTAGCCTTTTGTTCAACCATGCATGCTTGTTCTTAAATATTTACACAAGTATATTGTTCATATAGACAAATATAGATTAGGCATAATGAAAGACATCAAAATCAGAACCCATTGCCAACAATCCTATTCAGTACTCTGATGGGGTAATTTTGACATCTAAGAAATATTATTCCTAGGTAGAATTCCCCACTGCCCACGAGCCTCCTAAATACCCTAATGCATTTTCATAGTTATACCACAGGCAGTACCCGCTGCCAACAGACCTATTCAGTATCCCGATGGGTTAGCCTCTTACACTCATTTTCCATCAAAGGCTCTTGTCCCAATATTTACTCTTAAGATAAAATTTATAGATTGAATTCGTATGGGTGAATGGGGAAGCATCTTTGAAAACCTTTTTATAGGATGGGATGGTATTGAGTTGGAAGATATTTTATAGATTTCCAATAAAAGATGGTTCATATGAAAAATAGACTTATGTATTGAGATTAGTCAAAAGACATATCATGGTCAAACTTACTTAATGTGTGGGGTTTTGAGGCCATGAGAGAATGACCTAAAGGTGCCTCTAGTCCCCAAGTTCATCTTCTCCATATAAGATTGTGTTCCCTCACAAGTAGAAGTTCCATTCACTCTCCTGCTACTATTTGATAAGAATGCTTGAATAACAAGTTCTAGTATGAAACTAGGATGTAAAAGTTACCTATGGGCATCATTATGCAGACCTTAAATATTTTGTAAATCCCCATAATATTTTAAATATTAGGCTTATGAAAAACTTTTATTATTAATAGTAAGAAATATGTGTGTAATAATAAGAAGAAATATATTAAGTTTTTTTGGTTTTTGATATTAGATCACCAATATTATATTCATCTCATTTCATTTATTTGAAAAGAAACTTGAAAAGATGTTGCATTTATTTAGAACTAGGTTAACTAACATGCAAAGTTTACTCTATCCTACCTAAGAACAAGAAATTATATTTCATGTGTAAGAATATTTCCAATGTAACCATGTGTGTAATAGTTGTAGAAACACATTCTTACTCGGGTTTGAAAGATATGCTTTAACGTATACTAGAGTACATAGAACCAGTTGCTTTGGTGATGATCTGAAGAGTTGTTGAAGAAGAGAGTGGTGCTTCAATCTGATAGTCATCTGGAACCATAGATCAATGTAATCTTGACGTTCTTGGTTCACTTCCTTATTTAGAACACTCTCCATGTCTCCCTCTATCATGCCATGCAGATCAACATCTTTTGAATAACTGGTCTCGTCGCTGCATGGAGGATCTTCAGAAAGGAATATCAAAAAATCCTTGATATCAGGTTCTAATGGTGGTTGTCCATCGAATCCATTCCATGATTCTTCAGTCTCCTTGATATATTGTCAAAGGGAATAAAATGAGACTTCTATATCTTCGTGTGGATGGGAAGCGACATTTAAGTTCTTCATTGCTGTCAAGATTTGTTCTTCCTGAGAGGCTGAGATTGAGATATCAATTGTTGCTAGGATTTGAGAGAGTTTTGTTAAACTCTTGATCATATTTGAATTCTTGTTGTTGGTTGATAGGTCATGTTTCACACATGGATTAGTGTAGGGGGGGTTCTTACAGTGCCCAAAAACTTTTAAAAATACTAAAGAAAAAAAGAGAAGCAAACTAAAAGAAAATGTAAGAAAACCAATTATATAATCGAAGCATCACCATGCTACTAGGATCATGCTGTCACCAAGTAATCTTTTCCACACAAGTTAGTTTCTCTTCTCATATATATAAAAAAGGATAATTCTAATAAAACACAAATTCTAACTATTAAATGAAGAGGACAACCTAACTTTGGAGCAACCCCACTAAAGTGGATGCGTGGGATCTTCCCTCACGTATTACCGTCTTCTCTCCTCCATCAGTTCATCCTTAAAAGTGCACCACACTTTCTTGAAAATAAACACACTTGCATGAAAATAACAATCAAGGATTTTTAGAAATAAAAGAGACCTGCCTATGTGTTAATCCAATTAGCACCTCCCCGACAACGGCACCAAAATTTTGGGCTAAATATATGCACTATTAATTCCCACATTTAATTATAATCAGGGCTCATAAGCTTCGAGGTGAAAGCATAGGAAACAAGAGATCAAAGCTTAGTCTAGCATAATCTAAAACTGACAAAACAATCCTCAAACCCATACTGCAGGAAATTAACACTAAGGATTCATCACTGGGACGTAGGAATAAATTAGCCCTATAAAATCTTAGATCACACTCTTTCATGCATGCAGGGTGATGTTAGTGTGATTAATCATGAGTAACTTACTTAATTTTCCTGTCCCTCAATGATTATTTCCTATAGTGGATCCACACTTAAATGCAGTAAAAGAAACAAGCAAGTGGGAATGAATTCAAATGACAGGAAATAAACTAACACCTTGGGAAGAATTCCAATGCGGGAAGGACATATCTCACAAGTTATACCTATCATATATTCGTTGGTGATTGAAGTTATAAGAAATTCAAAATCATTCAATGCTAATTAACATTAAATATTTCCTACTTATTTCAAAACATTTATATTCTAGAGAAATAGGAATAATCAAATCAGGTGTTGTGGGTGCAAGTGACAAACCAACTTTAGTAGAAAAGGATATCTAAAAAAAGAAATCTACAAAATCTAAATCCACACCAAACAACAACTGGTACAAAAACAATGCAAATTAAAATCAGAAACCAATGCAGGAACATAGCTAAGTACAAAGCCAAAATAATTGCAAAATCGAAGCAACTTTACAAGGAAAAATATGCAAAAGAAACTCTAAAAATCTAAGGAAGTTTTCAACTCAGAAGTGGTTTTGTCAAGTGAAATGTGTTAAGCACATTCCCTGCTTATTAATTTAGTTACCATTCAATACAAAACAAATCTGCATTTCTAAGAGTATGATATTCAATTCTAAATGTTTTATGCGACTCACACAGATTTGTATTCATTGTTGTCCAAAATTTCTTTAGAATGTTAGGGTTATTTAGATCCTATGCTATGTTTATCAAATAGTGTAAATCTGAAATATTCAAGTAGTGATATGAATCAATGCACTTTTCATTTCTTGTAATTTTGAAGTGAACACATCACACTTCGAAAATCATTAAGCCTACCCTATCATATGAATTTCTAAATGCATACAATCAAAGGGTAAGATCTCTGAGTTTTAGTTTTCTAATCAAATGTAAAAATCACAATCGAAATGTAATAAATTGAAAGAAAATAATAATCAAATCTGTATGAAGATAAATAACCTCAACAAAACTTCTTTATGCAACAAATAAGAATATAAAATGTTCATCTAAAGATTATCAAAAAATGTAAATCTAGTATTCTACCCTATCTATAAAACAACACAACACATACCAAAGGATGGGGGCCCTTACAAACCTGGCCTGGGTTGCAGAACAAGTCTACAGTACTAAGTATTAATCCACACCATGTACATGAACAACAACTCTTTTTATTAGCTGAAAACTCTAAGGAATTACAAGCACTCCTCCATATGTTCAATCTTCTTCACAACAATGAATAGATATCCTCCATTACAAAATGATAATAGCTACCCCTATCAACCTTTTAACACTCTTATTTATACATAAAAATCATTGAAGATAGGATGGGGCCAAATCCCAAAGCTCTGATTTCAAAATTTACATTTTTCGGACAAATCTTCAAAAATTTGGGTTTTACTGCAATTTAGGTAGATTTGAGTTAGGGATCCACCCATATATTTCAAACTAATTCTCATTTTGAAAAAAAAAAACCACTTTCTACTCAATGTTTCATATTTTAGACAAAACCCATATCTTCAAATTTCAGGATCTGATGTCAATTGCACAGAAATCGAGGTGCAAATTGGCAGTTTGAGATTTTTTCTATTTTTTTGTAGAATCATTCCTCATAAGCTAGAGGTCCACATGTGTTATATGGGTGAATTATTTCACCTGTGTTCGCATGTAAATGTCACTTTGGAAAAACTCATGTCCCCAATTTTCCTCTAGAACCTTTCCAAAATTTCAAATTATTTCTAGTACCGAGCTGTTGTTGATGTTGGTACTAGATGGCCTGGAGCATTCTGGTACTGTATGGTTTATGGAACATTCTAGTATTGGATGTGTTGAATTGCAAGTACCAGATGACATGGAGTGTGGGTACCGGATGACATGGAGTGTGAGTATTGGATGACTTATAGAACCTTCTGGTACCAGATGACTTGGAGTATCAAATGAGCGCATTATTGGTACCAGACGAAGTAAGCATTGGATGACATGGAGTATGGGCACCGGATGACATGGAGTGTGGGTACTGGATGACTGTGCAAAAACTAGTTGACTGTAGAACCTTCTGGTACTATATGACTTGGAGTATTGGATGAGTGCAGTATTGGTATGGGACAAATTGAGTACTTAATGACATGGAGTGTGGGTACCAGATGACATGGAGTATGGGTACCAGATGACTATGCAGGTACCGGTTGATTGTAGAACCTTTTAGTACTAGATAACTTGGAGTACCCGATGAGTGCAGTATTTGTACCAGATGAGCTGGTACTAGATGACATGGAGTACTAGATGAGCGCATTATTGGTACCGAATGAGTTGGTACTGGATGACATGGAGTATCGAATGACCTTCAATGTGAGTACCAGAACATGACAACTACAGGTACTGGAACATGGATAGTGCATATATCGGAACCTGAACAATACAAAACATGTTTCTTGGACATAGAAACATAGGATTAAACCATCCTCAACAAAACTATTGTATAATCATCCTTTTAATCACTAAAAATATGGAAAATTATGTATTAACCACATAGGATGAATAACAAGAGATAATGGAGGTTTATGGTGTAATTAACGATATATTATTGACTAAATGTGGGGAGAAGGTGTAATGATGAGTGTATTTGTATGGCAGAAATTATGACAAAACTAGAGCTCAACATATATTAAGAAGCATCCTTTTGACTTCTATGGTGTTTATGGGTAGAATGGTGGTGGATGGTTGATTGGTTTCAGTGCAATTTTTCTCAATTTTCACATACATATATGTAAAATATCTACATGTTTTTCTTATGAAAATACCAAATTATTGAAATGGTAGTTGTGATAATGGATAATTCCCCACTTATTAGGGTCAAATCAATGACAAAGAAAACAAAATATACTATCGCTATATTTGTAGATCAGTTTTGTATGTCAATGCAACATGAATATATGAAGAAGAATACATATGGCTAGGTATCTATACTCCTTTATTTGTATTTCAAAAGTAATCCTGAGAGTGTCATAAATACCCTAAATGCTCTAATCCTCTCTTCAAATATATGAACATAAAGAGAAAAACAACCTTCCACAAACAATCAAGTATAGAAGTCAAGAAACCCTCCCCATATTATAGTTATATAAAAGTCAACCTTCCCCATTATTAGGTATAGATGTCATATTTATTACATCATCATCCATGTGAGAACTAGTGAATGGGGCCAACATTGAAATTTCTTCAATATGTTCCTGTATGCATCAAAATTTGACATGGTTAGACTAGACACATCCTTGACAGTATGGGAGGGTTTCAAGACTCAAGGATGCTTGATGTCTCGGCCACATAATATTTGAGATTGTCCATGTTTGCAACAACGTTCATAATGGGGCATCTCATATTTGTCAAATGTATTTTTTTCCATCCATAGAATGTTTGTTCGAACTCTCTTGAAATGTCATGTAACTTCCAATTCAACCAACACAATGTTATGCACCGATCCCACATAGTGAGCACTAGTGAATGGGGCCAATGTTGAAATTTATTGAATATGTGTCTGTATGCATCGAAATTTGACATGTTTAGACTAGACACATGCCTTGATGGTATGGGAGGGTTTCAAGATTCAAGTATGTATGATGTCTCGACCACATAATATTTGAGATCGTCCATGTTTGCAATAACGTTCATAATGGGCATCTCATTGTCAAATGTCATTGTTTCCATCTATAAAATCTTTGTTGGAACTCTCTTAAAATTTCATGGAACTTCCAATTGAACGACCAAAAATGTCATGCATTGACCCTGCATAGTGAGTAGTGAATGGGGCCAACATTGAACTTTCTTCAATATGTGCCTGTATGCATCGAAATTTGACATGGTTAGACTAGAAACATGCTTTGACGGTATGGGATGGTTTCAATACTCAAGTATGTATGATGTCATACAAAAAAAAATTGAAAAAATTTCAACGTTGGCCCCATTCACAAGTCATCGTTGTCCATCATGCACTCTAGCTCTAGTACAATGTCTTTTAGTAGTTGTTTCCTTTAAAATTTGACCGACCAAAAAATTAAAACGAAATGAGGATAAGATGAGATGATATATAGAGTGGGTATGTGAGTAATCTTTGAGTATAAGGGGAAATATCTCTTCTATTCCATACACAACACAAGGGAAAATATTTCCTTTCTCTACTCAACAATCCCTCAAGCATCTCCTTCCTTTTTAGTGCCCTCATGTAGGAAGAAATAGTCCAATCCATTGATTTCTTTATGGGAAACCTAGTGGAGTATTGCCTTAGATATTAAATAATTAATAAGAAACTGTTTCATGGGAATGGGGTTAAAGTTTTTCTAATTTTCCTTGCCTCTATGCTTATCAACAACCATCTATCTCTCTTCCAAGATTTTCTATTCTATCATTGTTGCATTAGTTTTGGTCATTTCTAAATTTGGATTATTGAGTAACTAAGGTAATATAGTGTGGGGGTTATGTGAATAATGGTGAGAATGATCACAAGAGAATTTACATGATGTAGGAGAATGCATGAATGAATCACACTTATTGAAAATGTTTAAACTCCCTGCCGGTGTGGGGATTTATTTAATATTAGAGGATATCAAATATGTGTCATTGTGACTAAGTGGACAAATGTTGTTGAGAATGATGTCATCAAATCATCATCTTCACTCACATATTCTTCATAGGATGATTTCATCAGCTCAACATTTTTATTATTATTGTGATTCACCCACCACAAATGTCATCTTGCACCGACCCCACATAGTGAGCAGTGAATGGGGACAACATTGAAATTTATTCAAACTATGCATGTATGCATCGAAATTCGACATGGTTAGACTAGACACATGGCTTGACGGTATGGGATGGTTTCAATACTCAAGGATGTATGATGTTCCCACATAATCTTTGAGATCGTCCACATTTGCATCAGCATTCATCATGTTGCACCACTCATTGTCATCATTCGTCATACCCTTATATAGAATCGTTGTCGGAAATTTCTTGAAATTTTTCATGGAATGTCAAATAAACCCATCACAAATTTCTTCCACCGACCCCGCACAATAAGCAGTGAATGGGGCCAACATTAAAAAATTTTCAATATGTGTTCGTATGCATCGAAATTTTACATGGTTAAACTAGATAGTTTCCTTGAAGGTATGGGAGGGTTTCGATACTTAAGGATGTTTGATGTCCCTGCATAATATTTGAGATCATCCAAGTTTCCATCAATGTTCAATATAATGGATTTCTCATAGTGAGAATAGTGAATGGGGCATGTGTTGAAGGTGAATGAGCATAGTGAACTTGCTTCCACTGACCCCGCATAGTGAGAAGTGAATGGGGCCAACGTTGAAATTTCTTCAAATTGTGCATGTATGCATCTAAATTCGGCATGGTTAGACTAGACACATGGCTTGAAGGGATGGGAGGGTTTCAAGACTCAAGGAATATGTGTGATTTCCCAGCCACATAATCTTTGAGATCATCCATGTTTGTAACGACATTCATAATGGGGCATCTCATATTTGTCAAATGTTGTTGTTTCCATCTATAGAATCTTTGTTGGAACTCTCTTGAAATGTCATGGAACTTCCAATTCAACCACCACAAATGTGATGCATAGACCCCACATAGTGAGGAATAGTGAATGGGGCCAACATTGAAATTTCTTCAATATGTGCTTGTATGCATTGAAATTTGACATGGTTAGACTAGACACATGCCTTGACGGTATGAGATGGTTTCAAGACTCAAGGATGTTTGATGTCCCAGCCACATAATATTTGAGATCGTACTTGTTTGCAACAACATTCATAATGGGGCGTCTCATATTTGTCAAATGTCATTGTTTCCATCCGTAGAATCTTTGTTGGAACTCTCTTGAAATGTCATGGAACTTCCAATTCAGCCACCACAAATGTCATTCACCGACCCCGCATAGTGAGCATTAGTGAATGGGGAGAACATTGAAATTTCTTCAATATGTGTATGTATGCATAAAAAATTGGCATGGTTAGACTAGAAACATGCATTGACGGTATGGAAGGGTTTCAAGACTCAAGGATGTATGATGTCCCGACCCCAAAATCTTCGACGTTGTCCATGTTTGCAACAACATTCATAATGCGCATCTCATTGTCAAATGTTCTTGTTTCTATATGTAATATTTTTGTTGGGAATCTCTTAAAATGTCATGGAAATTCCATTTCAACATCCACCAAAAATGTCATGCATTGACCGCATAGTGAGCAGTGAATAGGGCCAATGTTGAAATTTCTTCAATATTTGTCTGTATGCATCAAACTTTTACATGGTTAGACTATACATGTGACTTGATGGTATGGGAGGGTTTCAAGACTCAAATATGTATGATGTCATAGAGAAACATTTTGAAAACAATTCAACATTGGCCCCATTCACAGGTTATCATTGCCCATCATGTACTCCATCCCTAATACAATGTCTTTTAATAGTTGTTTCCTAGAAAATTCGACTGATCATTTCTAAATTTAGATTATTGAGTAACTAAGGGGAATATAGTGTGGGGGTTATATAAATAATGGTGAGAATGGTCACAACAAAATTTACATGAGGTAAGAGAATGCATGAATGAATCACACTTATTGAAAATGTTTAAACTCCCTCCTCATGTGGGGATTTCTTTAATCTTGGAGGATATCAAAGATATGTCATTGTGACTAAGTGGACATATGTTGGTGAGAGAAATGTCATCAACTCATCATCTTCACTCACACACTCTTTAGAGGAAGATGTCATCAGCTCATAATTTTTATTACTGTTGTGACTCACCCACCATAAATGTCATCTTGCACCAACCCCACATAGTGAGCAATGAATGGGGATGACATTGAAATTTATTCAAACTGTGCATGTATGCATCGAAATTTTAAATGGTTAGACTAGACACATGGCTTGATGGCATGGGAGGGTTTCAATACTCAAGGATGTATGATGTCCCCACATAATCTTTGAGATCACCCACATTTTCATAAATGTCCATCATGTTGCACCTCTCAATGTCATCATTCGTCATTCCCTTCTATAGAATCGTTGTCGGAGATATCTTGAAATTTGTCATGGAACTTCAAATATACCCATCAAAAATTTCTTCCACCGACCCCTCACAGTGAGTAGTGAATGGGGCCAATGTTGAAATTTTTTTAATCTATGCACGTATGCATCGAAATTTGACATGGGTAAACTAGATAGTTGCCTTGAAGGTATGGGAGGGTTTTGATACTTAAGGATTTTTGATGTCCCTGCATAATATTTTAGATCATCCATGTTTGCATCAACGTTCAATATAATGGATGTCTCATAGTGACCATAGTGAATGGGGCCTACCTTGAAGGTGAATGAGCATAGCGAAATTTCTTGCACCGACCCTGCATATTGAGTAGTGAATGGGGCCAACATTGAAATTTCTTCAAACTGTAAATGTATGCGTCCAAATTTGACATGGTTAGACTAGACACATGCCTTGCCAGTATGGGAGGGTGTCAAGAATCAAGGAATATGTCTGATGTCCCAGCCACATAACTTTTGAGATCTCCCATCTTTGCAACAACATTCATAATGGGGCAACTCATATTTGTCAAATGTTGTTTTTTCCATCTGTAGAATCTTTGTTGGAACTATATTGAAATGTCATGGAACTTCCAATTCAACCACCACAAATGTCATGCACCGACCCCACATAGTGAGCACTAGTTAATGGGGCCAACGTTGAAATTTATTCAATATGTTCCTGTATGCATCGAAATTTGACATGGTTAGACTAGACACATGCCTTGATGGTATGTGAGGGTTTCAAGACTCAAGGATGTATGATGTCCCGAACACATAATGTTTGAGATCATCCATGTTTGAAACAACGTTCATAATGGGTGTCTCGTTGTCAAATATCAATGTTTCCATCTATAGAATATTTGTTGGAGCTCTCTTGAAAATCCATGGAACTTCCAATTCAACGTCTGCCAAAAATGTCATGCACCAACCCCACATAGTGAGTAGTGAATGTGGCCAACGTTGAAATTTCTTCAATATGTGCCTGTATGCATCAAAATTTGACATGGTTAGAATAGACACATGTATTAATGGTATAGGAGGGTTTCAAGACTCAAGGATGTATGATGTCATACATAATCATTTTGAAAATATTTCAACGTTGGCCCCATTCACAGGTTACTATTGCCCATCATGTACTCTATTCCTAGTACAATGTCTTTTAACAGTTATTTACTAGAAAATTCAATCGATCAATTCTAAATTTGGATTATTGAGTAAGTAAAGGGAATATAGTGTGGGGGTTATCTGAATAATGGTGAGAATGACCACAAGAGAACTTCCCCAAGGTAGGAGAATGCATGAATGACTCACACTTATTGAAAATGTTTAAACTCCCTGTCGATGTGGGTATTTCTTTAATGTTGGAGGATATAAAATATTTGTCATTGTGACTAAGTGGACATATGTTGGCGAGAGAGATGTCATCAATTCATCATATTCAATCACAAATTATTCAGAGGATGATGTCATCATCTCATTATTTTTATTACTATTGTGATTCACCAACCACAAATGTCATCTTGCACCGACTGCACATAGTGAGCAGTGAATGGGGACAATGTTGAAATTTCTTCAAACTGTGCTTGTATGCGTCGAAATTGGACATGGTTAGACTAGAAACATGGATTGATGGTATGGGATGGTTTCAATACTCAAGGATTTATGATGTCCCCACATAATCTTTGAGATCTTCCACATTTTCATCAACGTTCATCATGTTGCACCTTTCATTATCATCATTCGTCATTCCCTTCTATAGAATCGTTGTGGGAACTATCTTGAAATTTTTCATGGAAATTAAAATACACCCATCACAAATTTATTCCAATGACCCCATACAGTGAGCAGTGAATGGGGCCAACTCTGAAATGTTTTCAATCTATGCCCATATGCATCACAATTTTACATGGCTAAACTAGATAGTTGCTTTGAAGGTATGGGAGGGTTTCTATACTTAAATATGTTTGATGTCCCCACATAATATTTGAGATCATCCATGTTTGAATCAATGTTCAATATAATGGATGTCTCATAGTGATCATAGTGAATGGGGCCTGCCTTGAAGGTGAATGATCATAGTGAAATTTCTTCCACTGACCCCGCATAGTGAGCAGTGAATGGGGCCAACATTGAAATTTATTCAAACTGTGCATGTATGCGTCGAAATTCGACATGGATAGACTAGACACATGCCTTGACGGTATCGAAGGGTTTCAAGACTCAAGGAACATGTCTGATTTCCCAACAACATAATCTTTGAGATCATCCATGTTTGCAATAAGATTCATAATGGGGCATCTCATATTTATCAAATGTCATTGTTTCCATTCGTAGAATATTTGTTGGAACTCTCTTGAAATGCCATGGAACTTCCAATTCAACCACCACAGATGTCATGCATGTAACAAACCTGCTTAAATAGATGTATAGGGATTATTAATTATAATTAATTTGATAATCTGACTGTCCTAATATGTTAGTTAAACAATAATTATTTCTTGATAAAATTAACTAATTAATTATTATTAATTACTTGTTCATATCTGCCAATGATTAATTAATTATTAATTGACTCATTAATTAATTGAGTAAAGAATTAAAGGGGTTAATAGTTTAATTTATTAAAGACTTACGTATATAGGGGGGAGAAACATTAAATAAGGGGATAAGACATTAAATATAAGGATAAGATATTAATAAGGGGATAAGAAATTAAATATAGGGATAAGATAATAATGAAGGGGATAAGATATTAATGAGGGGGAAGAGAGTTGGTGAAGGGGCATATGATGGGAGGAGTCTTACGGGGAGGAGCATTATTATTTTTGGAGGAGGAAGAATTATTGGAAGGGGGGAAGACGGTATGTCTGAGGTGCTTATTTTTCTGGTGTGGGGAGTTTGTTTTATGGGTTTTTGGTGAACCAGAAGCAGGGGGAACCGGTTTGCTGGGGGTTTTTGGGCACAGTGGATAGCATATCCTTACGGTATCCTGGAGCTAGGGAGTTGGACAGGCTGCTCCTAGCTGGCAGGGAGGAAAAGACGCTTTTGGGCAGTGTTTGACATAGTTTCAACTTCAGTATTGGACTAACAGAAGCAATAGGATATAGCATCAGAAGCAGGTATTTTTAATTATGAGTTGCTGAGTTATTTCATGTTGTAGATAGATTTTTATTCTTGTCGAATATTATATGCTCATATGTTGGCGAATGAATTATTTTTGTATGATAAAGAATTATATGATTAATTAATTAAATGTTGTATTTTACGATCTTTACATATGGTATCAGAGATTCAGTTTGAAGCACTGGAGCCTTAAGGGCCTACCTACCCGCCTACCCAACTTAGGAATGGAACTGTACCTACCCAAAAATTTAAACAACCCTGAAACCCTTCAACCAGGTATAAATCTGAGCTCCAACTCCACCTAACCTGCAAGACAAGCACATAATTTTTATTATTATTATATATATACATATATATATATATAT
>ML779266.1:147927-176591 GCA_009831015.1 Picea engelmannii
AAAAAAAAAAAAACATACATATATGTCGATTCTGCAAAGGAACCTTGATACCTGGAATAGGAAGGCACCCTGTGCTCTGAATAGAAACTCAAAATCTTGCACAATGGAAAATAAAAATTATGTAGCCTATTGGAATTGGAATGCACACACATCCTATATGTTGTATAAATTGTTCACTGTCGAACTCCTGTCATCCAAACCTCCAAGGAAGCATACGTTCATCATGCACTAGTAGCTATGATTGTCCAATGTAGGTGGTACGAATAGTCGAGGAATTAGATTTGAAAGATATTACAAGGTGAAATTATCTGAAATCTTTGCTGGAAGGAATCATAAAATAAGCACTGATAGGAGAAGAGTATATGGTGTGTGTTGTTGCACTTTTCAGTGTGATGTTTATTCTAGCTTTTGTGAACCTTTATAAATGTGGCTCACATGCATTACCAAAGAAAATACTTATGGACACATGCATGGATACAGATGATCTTTTTGTAATTCTGTACCTACTAAAATAGAATAGATCAGAGGTCAACTTAAAGGCAATTGCTATTAGTGTATATGCATGGTCTAACGTCGGCCAAGCTATAAATCACCTATATGATCTTCTGTACATGATGCGACGTGATGACATTCAAGTTGGAATTGGAGGAGATGGGGGTATACTATTTGATGATACCATTCTACCAGATGTTGGAGGACATTTATCATTGGTTGAACAGGTGGATGTCGATATCGACAAGCTATTCCACCTGGAGCAGGAGGACAACTGCATGTAGATAGTAACTATGTGATGCAGGAGCATCCCTCACAACAAGCGAGCCAACACGGAATGCAATCGGACAGCTGGACCAAACCAGCCCAATTTTTGAAATTGTCTCGAAGACAATGCGCCAACCTTAAATGTGACATTAAAGAGAGGCATACTTTTATATTGTAATCAAAACTTGATCCATATGCTCTCATCTGAAGTAGATAGAGGAATTTATGTTGAGATGAAATAGGTAGATAGAATTTAATATTAGATTAGACAGTTCTAGAAAGAAAGAGGGAAACAAGATATAGACACCCTCATTGTGCATTTGTATTATTATTGAAGCAGGAAGAGCATAGAAGAGAGAAGAAAAGAGTTGTGGAAGAACACCCATGTATAGAGTTTGAAATAATAGAAGAGGTTGATTCAAATCCATGGTTTTGTGTTTGTTCTCTATGTATGTATGCTGAATGCTATGCTCATGAGTATTTACTTCCTATTATGCATTTGTTTCACATGCTATGTATGAATGATTTCTTGCTGAGTGGTTGAAATCTGAGAAAGGAAGTAGAAGAAATGATTTTCAATTGTTTCTCTATTTGAGCAAGGATTCCTGCAAGGAGTGCAGTTGAAGTCGTCCGCAAGGAGTGCATTGACAGAAGGCTCAGGTAGTTTAACTCTTGTTCTCGTTCACCCAGAAGTGAAATTGGGTTATAGGAGCCGTGCAAGGAGTGTGAAGGCTAAGGGAAATATCAGTTGTGAATCTGAGTGAAGTATTGAAGTACTATTGCTGCAGGAGTGCACAGAGTCAAAATATTTCAACACTTAGAAGGTGTTTGAAGGTTGTCGCAAGGAGTGCAAGCAAGAGGTCTTTCTAAGAATACACAGAGTCATGGGAAGCACAGGAAGGGTAGGCCTTTGAATTTTTGGAAGGACAGCGTGGTGAGGTTGTGACACAAAGTTCATAAGGGGCATCGTAAGTTGTGCGTAGGTGCACAAGCTCCGCGAATGAACACTTGGCCATTCGCAGGGATCATCAGGGAAGGACGGATGGTCAACATTTTCTAAGGATATTTTGCGATACCTCATGAGCCACCAGATCGCAGAAAGGTGCAGGGGAGATACAGTGGCATACTCCCGAGGGTTTAAGCTCAGGACAGATAGAGCCATTGATCCAAGCCATCCAGGACCGTTGGATTATTCACGAAATCGCCTATCGGGATTTCGTGAGAGAAGAGTCGAAGATTTAGTAACGGGAATCGCGATATTGCGATAAGCGATATCCCGATGGCTACATAAATAGTGTGGGCCACAACTGAGTTGAAAAGTGGAGGATAGGTGGCACAAGCTATCGGGTTTTCGTGGCGAGAAGTCCCGATACCATAGCATCAGGATTCGCGAAATTGCGAACCCCGAATTCCTGATAGAGGTGATAGGATGTTGAAAGGTCAACTCACACGCGTGTTGGGCAATCAGCCTATCGGGAGTCGGGAGTCAGTAAAACACAGTGCTCGATATCATGAGTAGAGAAATTGTGATGGGGGAAGTCCTGACAGGTAAGGGAAAGGTTAGTGTTGACTGAAGTGTCAGGTCTCGATGATCCGAGAGTACAACGTTCGATCATTGACCTCGCGATACCACGAAGTCCGATTCCCCGATAAGTAAAGAGAGGGGATCGCACGAAGAATTCTGTGGGTGGAGATTTCCTGATAGGGAAATAGAAGGACCGATTAGTGTTCTCCGGGCCAAGGAAGGAGAAGATCCTATGTGCGCATGGAACTTCCGACCTATGGGTGGTTGGAGGGGCTGCGTTGCTGTCAGTTTGGTATCAGAGCACTGAAAGGTTCTTTTCTTTCTGTAGCAGAGAAGAGGAGAATTCACCATGCCGTTGAGAAGAGATATATAGTCACATGATCCATAGGATAGGGAAATTCCATGAAGAAGAGGTCGATAGATGGTGGATCCATCCATAGAGAGACAAATGCATGATCTTCGAGCTAGACTCGAAGACATGGAGACAACGCAAAGACACACAGCCAGTGCAGGGGATCTGAGTGATTCCGAGAGTGAAGTTGAGGCTAAACGAGAAGAGGAAGTTGCAGCCGAAGATGCATCAAACAAGCATTTGATCAGAGCTATTGCAAGGATGGGTGCAAGAGCAAAGATGGACATTCTAGTTTACAAGGGAAACTTGGATGTAGAGGAGCTTCTAGACTGGATTAGAGCTCTAGACACCTATTTTGACTATGAAGATGTCGAAGAGGACAAAAAATTCAAGCATGTTGTCACTAGATTAAAGGAACATGTTTCATTGTGGTGGGATGAACTACAAGATGACAGACCTTGCAAGGGAAAGAAAAAAATTAAGAGCTGGGATAGGATGATTGCAAAGATGAAGGAAAAATTCATTCCCAGGGACTATCAAATTTCTCTGTTCAGGAGAATGTAGAACCTGAGATAGAAGCTGATGACAGTGAAGGAATATACTGAGGAATTTTATCGATTGAATATCAGGGCAGGTCATCGGGAGAGCGATGATGAAAAAGTTGCCAGATATATGAATGGCATGAGATATGATATCCAAGATGAGATGAGCATGGTAACCATTCGAACGGTGGAAGATGCTTGTCATATGGCTCTGAAAGCTAAGGAGAAGTTGAGCTGAAAGCATAATCAGAGAGGCAGAGGCTGAAGTCAGCCAAGAGGCAAGTCAGTTTCCCAGGAAAGAAACTAGAAGCCCAAAGAAGAATGGAAGAAACCTCAGGGTAAAGTTGAGAGAGGTGGAACCTCACAGAGAGGGCCATATGTTGAACAACGAGGACAACATAATGAGCAGAGAGGAGATTATTCTAAAAACAACACTTTTCCTCGTACCAGAGGTAGAGGAAGAGGAAGAGGTGGAGTAATCACATGCATCACATGTGGAAAAAATGGGCACAAGTCATTTGAGTGTCCAGAGAAAATGAAAGATGGAGGAGAAGCTCACATCACCGAAGCACAGGGGCAAGATGTCAAGGTAGAAGATGATGAAGGTGGAATATTGTTGGTAATGCGAAAATTCCTTTCGACACTAGAGAAAGAGGTGGAAAGTTCATTCCAAAGGACCAGACTTTTCAGAACCACTTGCAAGACCAAGGATAGGGTATGCAAAGTCATCATGGACAGTGGTAGCATGGAAAATCTCGTTTCAACTGAGATGGTAGAGAAGTTGAAGCTGGAGACGACTGATCATCCAAACCGATACAGAGTTTCATGGCTACAAAAAGGACATTAGGTAAATGTCACTAAACAATGCTTGGTTGAATTCAAGATAGGAGGATATAATGATAAGATATTGTGTGATGTCATTCCTATGGATGTTTGTCATCTATTGCTGGGTAGACCATGACAATATGACATAAATGTGATTCATGATGGGAGAATGAGCACATACACCCTGGAGAAGAATGGGAGGACACACATGTTGCTTCTGATAAAGGATAAGGAGGTAAAAATGGAAGTAAGTAACACTGTACTTCTCATGAGTGGGAAATAACTTCTTACAGAGGTTAAGAAGAAAGAAGAACCACAATTCTTTGTGGTCAGAAAACCGAAGATTGTTCTGACTAGCACAAGAGTGGATGATTTACCAGAAGAAGTTCAGGAACTGCTGGGAGAGTTCACTGATATAATCATGGACGAATTACCTCATTCGTTGCCACCATTCAGAAGCGTTCGTCGTCATATTGACCTCATACCAGGGGCCAGTTTTCCAAATAAAGCTGCGTACAGACTAACGTCGCAAGAGAATGAAGAATTTAAGAGACAAGTCTAGGATTTGTTGGACAAAGGTTTGGTCAGGGAAAGCTTGAGTCCATGTGTTGTTCCAACAGTACTGAGTCCAAAGAAAGACGTAGGCTAGAGGATGTGTACTGACTCGAGGTCGATTAACAAGATCACCATCAGGTACATATTTCCATTGCTGAGGATGGATGATCTGATGGATTGCTTGAATGGAGAAAAATATTTTTCAAAGATTGATTTGAAAAGTGGATATCACCAGATTCGCATGAGAGAGGGTGATGAATGGAAGACATCATTCAAGACAAACGAGGGTTTGTATGAATGGCTTGTTATGCCGTTTGGCTTAACAAATGCGCCAAGTACCTTGTTCATCAGGAAATTTTTCATTGTGTATTTGGATGACATACTAGTCTATAGTAAGACAACAACAGAGCATCTGAAGCATTTGGCTACAGTGATGCAGAGATTGCAGTAGGAGAAGTTGTTTATAAACATGAATAAGTCCTCATTTATGAAGACATAACTCATTTACTTGGGATTTGTTATTTCAGAAAATGAGTTGAGGATGGATCCAGATAAGGTGGAGGTAATCAAGAATTGGCCATCGCCGAAAAATATATTTTAGGTGAGAAGTTTTCACGGGTTGGCTAGATTCTACTGAAAATTCATTAGGAATTTCAGTGGAATTAGTGCAGCGATGATGGATATAGTGAAGAAGCGACACAAGTCTTTTCACTGGACAGAATAGGCTGAGAAGAGTTTCAATTTGTTGAAGAGGAAGATCACAGAACAACCTATTCTAGTGTTGTCGGATTTCCAAAAACCATTTCAAGTGAAATGCGATGCAAGAAGACTTGCAATTGGAGCGGTCTTCAGTCAAGAAGACAGACCAATTGCATATTTCAGTGAGAAGCTGAATGAAGCGAAGGTGAAGTATTCCACATATGATAAGGAATTTTATGCCATCATACAGGCATTAAAAAAGTGGAGGCACTATTTGATTCCGAAGGAATTTGTTTTGTATAGTGATAATCATGCACTACAGTTTGTGACTCAACAGGAGAAGTTAAATCAAAGGCATGTTAAGTGGGTTGAATAGTTGCAGAATTTTACGTTTGTGATTAAACATATTTCTGGTACTGCTAACAAAGTTGTTGATGCTTTGAGAAGGAAGTGTTTGCTGTTGCAGGAATTCAAAGTCAAAACATTTGGTTTTGATAATCTCAGAGACATGTACGTAGATGATCCAGACTTCAAGGAAGCGTATGAAGCAACTAAGAATCCAGTTCTCAGAGATAGAAGCTAGTGGGCTGCATACATGATCTAGGAAGGATTGTTATTTAAAGGCAATCAGCTGTGTATTCCAAATTGTTCCATGAGGGAGAATCTGCTGAAGGAGAAGCACAATACAGAATTGGCCAGACATTTTGGTCATGACAAAACATTTGCAAAGCTGAGCGAGTCATACTTTTGACCAGGGATGCGATCAGAGGCCAAGAGATTTGTGGATAGATGCAGGATTTGCCAGCATTCGAAGGGGAGGAAGCAGAATGCAGGTTTCTATCAACCATTTCCCATACCAGAAAGGCCGTGGGATGTGATTAGCATGGATTTTGTATTGGGGTTGTCAAGAACACAAAGAGGTTGTGATTCAATCTTTTGGTGGTGGATAGATTTTCCAAGATGGCACATTTTATCCCCTGTCGGAAAACCAGTGACGCGACTCACATCATGAACCTGTTTTTCAAAGAAGTCACTCAACTTCACGACTTACCAAGGACCATAGTTTCGGACAGAGATACGAAATTCATAGGGCATTTCTGGAAAACCTTATGGAAGAAGATGGGAACTAACTTGTTGTTTAGTTCAGATTATCATCCTCAGATGGATGGATAGGCATAAGTGGTAATCATAAGTCTAGGAGATTTGCTGAGAAGCTTGGTGACAGAGCACCACAGTAGTTGGGACAATATATTGCCACAAACAGAGTTTGCATATAATGACTCAATGAACAGAAGTACAGGACAAAGTCCATTTCAAGTTGTCTATGGCATGCAGCCGAGAGGAATTTATGAATTGAGGGATTTAGAACAGACTGCAACTAGGAGTGCTAGTGCAGAAGAATTCATAGAGGCGATGAAAGAACTTCACAGCCGGGTGAAGGAACGACTACTAAGATCAAGCCAAGAGTATAAATGCAGAGCCGATCAACATAGAAGACAACTTCAGTTCAAGCTTGGTGATCTGGTTCTGGCACATTTGAGAAAGGAAAGTTTCCCGAGAGGAACATACAATAAGCTAAAGATGAAGAAGATCGGACCATGTAGGGTCTTGAGAAAGTTTGGGGTGAATGCTTATGAGACTGAATTACCCGATGGGATCGAAATTTCTCCGATATTCAATGTCTCAAATTTATACCCATACAAAGCTGAGGAAGTAGGAACAAGTGATGAACGGTTAGAGGTTCAGTGGCAAAAACAGATGCCAGTTGTAGAGAAGCCACAGATGGAGTGCATACTGGACAAGAGAGTGGGTAATAAGACTAGAAGGAAAGAATATTTTGAATATTTGGTCAAGTGGAAGAACCATCCAGTTGAAGATGCCAGCTGGGATACTGAAGCGGAGATCCAGAAGCATGGACATATCGTGCAGGAGCTCATGGACAGGAGCCTATGAAAGTTTTCAAGCGAGGGAGTATGATGCAGGAGCATCTCTCACAACAAGCGAGCCAGCGTGAAATGCAATCGGACAGCTAGACCAGACCAGCCCAAGTTTTGAAATTGTCTCGAAGACAATGTACCAACCTTAAATGTGACATTAAAGAGAGGCGTACTTTTATATTATAATCAGACCTTGAGCCATATGCTCTCGTCTGAAGTAGATAGAGGAATTTATGTTGAGATGAAATAGGTAGATAGAATTTAATATTATATTAGACAGTTCTAGAAAGAAAGGGGGAAATGAGATATAGACACCCTCATTGTGCATTTGTATTATTACTGAAGCAGGAAGAGCATAGAAGAGAGAAGTAGAGAGCTGTGGAAGAACACCCATGTATAGAGTTTGAATTAATAGAAGAGGTTGATTCAAATCCATGGCTTTGTGTTTGTTCTCTGTGTATGTATGTTGAATGCTATGCTCATGAGTATTTACTTCCTGTTATGCATTTGTTTCACATGATATGTATGAATGATTTCTTGCTGAGTGGCTGAAATCTGAGAAAGGAAGTAGAAGAAATGAGTTTCAATTGTTTCTCTATTTGAGCAAGGATTCCTGCAAGGAGTGCATTGACAGAAGGATCATGAACTTTAACTCTTGTTCTCGTTCACCTAGAAGTGAAATTGGGTTATAGGAGTTGTGCAAGGAGTGAGCAGGCTAAGGGAAATATCAGTTGTGAATTTGAGTGAAGTATCGAAGGACTATTGCTGCAGGAGTGCACAGAGTCAAAATAATTCAACACTTAGAAGGTGTCTGAAGGTTGCCGCAAGGAGTGCGAGCAAGAGGTCTTTCTAAGAATACGCAGAGTCGTGGGAAGCACAGGAAGGGTACGCCTTCGAATTTGTGGAAAGGCAGCATGGTGAGGCTGTGACACAAAGTTCGTAAGGGGCATCGCAAGTTGTGCGCAGGAGGACGAGTTCCACGAATGAACGCTTGACCATTCGCAGGGATCATCAGGGAAGGACGGGCGGTCAACATTTTCTAAGGAGAATTCGCGATACCCCATGAGCCGCCAGATCACAGAAAGGTGCAGGGGAGATACAGTGGTGTATTCCCAAGGGTTTAATCTTGGGACAAATAGAGCCATTGATCCAAGCCATCCAGAACCGTTAGATTATTTTTGAAATCGCCTATTGGGATTTCGTGAGAGAAGAGTCGAAGATTTGGTGACGAGAATCGTGATATTGCGATACGCGATATCCCGACGGCTACGTAAATAGTGTGGGCCACAGTTGATTTGACAAGTGGAGGACAGGTGGCACAAGCTATTGGGGTTTCTTGGCAAGAAGTCATGATACCATAGCATCAGGATTCGCGAAATCGCGAACCCTGAATTCCCGATAGAGGTGACAGGACTTTCAAAGGTCAACTCGCACGTGTGTCGAGCAATCAGCCTATCGGGAGTCGAGAGTCGGTAAAACGGAGTGTTCGATATCGTGAGTAGTGAAATCGCGATAGGGGAAGTCCCGACAGGTAAGGGAAAGGTCACCATTGACTTAAGTGTCGGGTCTAGACGATCCGAGAGTACAACGTTCGATCATTGACCTCACGATATCGTGAAGTCCGATTCCCCAATAAGTAAAGAGAGAGGATTGCACAAAGAATTCTGTGGGTGCAGATTTCCCGATAGGGAAATAGAAGGACCGGTTAGTGTTCTTCGGGCCAAGGAAGGAGAAGATCCTGTGTGCGCATGGACCTTCCAAGCTACGGGTGGTTGGAGGGGCTGCGTTGTCGTCACTATGGTATATGGAAAGGCCTTTTACCATAGGAAAAAAGACACTACTCACCTCTTAAACAACCTACATCACAACATGTGATGATGGAAACATTGTCGTCGGGGATAACAATTGTTCTCTTAATTTGTTGCAATACTAACTTTGCAACATTTATTATGACAAATCTAGAATTGAAGAAAAACATGGAACATGTGTTCATAATGGCTGGTGGTGTACAATCAAAAAATCCAAATCACTTACAGAATCATGAGGGGCGACAATCCTGTTATCGACACTATTGGGTCGAGCAGATGGCAGAAAAAAAATAAAACCCTACACAATGGATTCATACCTGATAGATCCACTGTAAGCTCACAAAGTGTGACGATAACTCACAGAAAGAAGCATAGAATCACTTGGCAGAGTGGGGCATTGATTTGGTCGATTTTTGGTGAATTGACGGAACTTCGATCCTTATAAAAACTCCAGAATGGCCAAACCAGACTTGTGGGAGGAGATGGATGCTCATCCTTCGCATTCTTCAGTTGTTGCATCATTAATGCATTCAATATTGAATGCAAATGCCTCGTCGTTTACATTTAATGCTAACGCCCCTTCTTTTTCACCGATTCTGAATGCCTACTCTCCAACACAACCTAGTAAACTGCAGGCCTTTTATCCAACCAATCCTGCTAACTCCATCAATCCTCAATTCACAAACCCTGCAAACCCTAACAAAAAAAAAACATTAATAAAGAAATATAAAAAATATATATAATGATAACCAAAAAAAAAAAAAAGGATTGCTCCTGAGCTGGTTAATCTGCTTAAAGTCACATGCCAAAGTATTCAAGCTTACAACCACAATGAAGGTCACAAGCCAATGCCCAAGCACCAAAGCCAAGCATAAGTGAAAAGGCTACTAGTAAAGAGCACGTTGTATCATAAAAGAGTATTTTTTGCTAAAAAAAAATGTGATGTGCTACCGATCTGATTGCAAAACGAGACATGCATAATATCTATGAGATGGAGCGGAGAAAGGAAAAGAGTCCACCCAACATCTCACAGACACCTGAAACTGGTCGAGCCGTAACACAACCAATCACCTTTGTGGCCATGAGAGGGAAGGAAAGAGATCCAACCATATCAACCAAATGCATCTCAAAAACCTACTACCATACGCAAGAATATGGCGCAAAAAAAAACAAAAAAAAAACACAAGGACCGCTAAGGGTGCACTACAGATACAGCAAAACAAAAGTTTGAGCATGAAAAATGTGGTCTGACTAAACCGAGACAAAATATAGACTAAAGGAATGAATATGCCTACTCGTCTGGCATGGATGGTGCCTCTTCTACCCACACTCTTCACGCTTCTCTTCCTCTGTCAATGCCAGAGACAATACAAGCCAGCGACCAATGCCAAAAACCAAGCGATCACCTGACAAACGAGGAGGAGAAATCATGAGAGAAGGCCATGGTGGCCAACCGCATAACCAGAACCTTACCAAAAGATATAGTAAGGAAAATAGGAAGTAGGGTTAAGGAATAGTTAGTGTTTAGGTAGGGGAAAGGCGCTGGAGGAGGCAAGGTGGGGACATGGAATCCATGCGTTCCCGCACTTGTTTTTAAATTATTTTGATTTTCTTAAATTTTAAATTTCTTTTATAAATTGTGCGCGTGTTCTCGTTTAATTTTTATTTTATTTTAGTGTAAAGTTAATTTAGGTTAATTTAATTTGATTAATTTAAAGTTGATTAAGTTAATTTAAAGTTAATTATCTTTAAAAAATTAAAATTTTAATTAAATTAATTGTGTATTTAGTGTAAAGTTAAACTACATTAAAGTTAATTAAAATGTTAGAGGGTCCATGGGTTTTGAACCCAAGACCACCAACCAAGCGAAACGCCTTAAGAAGAGCACTAACGCCAACGTGCCCTCGTGAGTCTTTACAAATAAATTCTTATACTTAAATAGATTAATGGTAATAGAGTGTATTCCGAAGTATAAACTTTGATTATCCAAGCGTCAGGCTCATGAGACCTTACACACAATTCATCAAGCCAATCATCTAGCCCTTTCATTCCATTCCACCAGTCAAAGCCAAGCGCTAAGCTCCAATGCTTGAAAGCCACTCTACAGTCCTTAAAGACTCACACCTATAGCCACTGAGACACGTAACTCAACACATATGTACATCGCACCAAGGAATGCTCACGAGTCAAGCATCGGAGGATATTTAGTTGAAAGCGAAAAGTTTAACGGACTTATACTAGGACAAACGGGAAGGAGGCGGCATACACACTAGAAACGTAAGCTAGAGGAATTGGCGAGTATGGTGCAAGGCTAGCACAACTACTAGGCAAGGGAGTCAATAGTTTTATTAGGTGAAGAAATCAAGCTTAGATGCTTTAGCCCTAACCTAGCTAATCCCCTAAAGAGAGTAATGTCTATTTACAGACAAGTAAAGAAAAAATTATTCCTAACCCTATTTCTAGTTTGAGTAGCACCAATTTGAATCATCCTTGAACTCATCCTGAGAACTTTGGTTGATGCAGGTTAAAGAATACAGGATGGTCAGGACTTGAGGGAATCGAGGCAGGGGAGAATCGTCACAGGCACCGCCACCACCACCGCCACCATTGTAACAACCCTAGTTGAATATATGATTAGGGATTGTTAAGTAAAAATTAATTAGGTAATTAATTGTCCTAACATGGTTTTAACTAAACAAAGATTGGCATAATAATATTAATTAATTAATTGTTATAATTTTGATTAATTAATTAGTTAATTAATTACCTATTACATTCAATGACATGGGTAATAAATTCAAGAGGGCTAATAAATTTAATTGTTTAACTAAATGATTTATGTATACAGAGGGGATAAGAAACATTAAATATAAGGATAAGAAACATTAAATAATATGATAAGACATTAACTAAGAGGATAAGATAATGAATGTATGGATAAGGAAATTAATGAGGAGGAAAGGGTCGGTGAAGGAGGGATATGACGGGAGGAGTCTTATGGGAAGAGGGCATTATTTTTGGGGGGAGGAAGGACTGTATGGGGGGGTGATTATTTTTTGATGTGGGGAGTTTGTTTTATGGGTTTTTTGGTGAACCAGAAGCAGGGGGAACAAGTTTGCTGGGGGTTTTGGGCACGGGGGCTAAGATATCCATATGGTATCTTGCAGCTAGGAATCCAAACAGGATGCTCCTAGCTGGGAGGGAGGAAACACAGTTTGGGTAGAGTAGGTCAGCACATCAGGTAGTAGCAAAGCAACAGGCTAGACAACTAGGTCAACGGAGAAATTAGCATCAAAAGAAAGTAATTTGTTTATGAAATTGCTAAGCTCTTTTTTTATGCTATAGTTAAATGTTAATCTCTACTAAAAATTTGCTTATATGCTGGTGATTGAATTAATTGTGTAATTTAAAGGAATTATATCAAATTTTGTATTTACGGTTCCTACACATGGTATCAGAGAACTAGTTTAAAATCTGGGGCCACGAGCCTACCTACCCACCCATCCTCTTGACTAAAAGCTATGGTATATGTCCTGAAAACAACCCTGAAAACCTGCAACTTGGAAACCCTTAATTTAGAGCCCTTAAAGACCAGAAATAATGCAAAAACAAATGACACCTAAAACCCTAGAGAATGACAAGAGTGTCACAGAAACCCTAAGAGAACAACTTAATTAAATCATGAAGAGGAAACAATGTTGCAGGAAAGATATCTTTCCCACATAAGCCAACTATATGATAACCTGTCCAAGCCATTTTCTTATTTGTAAGAGTTCTTCCTGCAAAACAATAGATGGTAAGCTCAAGCTTCTCCTTAAGCAACACATTAAATTTTAACAACACCTTTTTTATTATGTATTCATTATGTATGACTATTAAAATCATTCATTCTGGAAAATACTAAGCAATTCGCTACCTTATATAGCCAAAAGGGAACTTAGATAAATAAATATCATATTACTATAGTAAGGATCATCTACTTTATCTATCCACTAAAAGAGTTTTGAGGAATTCAAATCTTAATAAGAATTAGAATAAGGACTCAACTACTTATACATCCACTTGCTCATATCAGTTGCAGGTAACATTAAAATTCTTCATCAATGTATTCTATTTTATTATAACCTTTCATAACTATTACCGATAATTACTCTTTTCATTATCTGATCATTTTCTATCAGAACAAACTAATTGTTTTCTGTCAGAACAAGCGCCGACGAGAAGCTCAGCTTGGGGCAGCAGTGGTCGACGCTCAATAAGGGCATCGACAGTGGTGAGGAGGTCAAGACTTCGTTGTGCTTCATTGTCCTGCAGTGAATCCCTTCGACTGCGCCTCACAAGTGGCTCTGCCCAAAAATTTGTTGCTTTTCGAGGGGATCGCATCTCGGCCTGAGAAGAGACAGAAGACCTGTGTCAGAAGTGTTGAGCCCTTCCCTTTCCTTTCCACGTATCCCATCTGCAAACACACACGTTAGTGAACTAATACACCATGCAACACACAAATCAAGGGCCAGAACAAAGCGCCCAAGCTCTAGGCACCATGCAGGATGGAGGAGGAGCCATGAGGGGGCGTCACTATGCTCCACGCATCACCAGTACAAAGCCAGCTGCACCAACAAAGAGTCAGCTACACCATAGAGCGTACAAGCCAAAGGCCAGTGCCCAACCACAGCCGAGGATTGTGCGTTGCAAACACAAACTGAATGCAGACGACCAAGCCTACGTTGAATACACAAACCCAACACGTGAGCTCCAAGGAATGGCCTCACGCATCACCCAATACACAAACCCAGTGCATGAGCTCTGAGGAATAGCCTCACGCTCACATAAAATAAATAAATAAATAAATATATATATATATATATATATATATATATATATAGCCATGCATCTCTAGACCATGCACCAAGGCATGGGGAGGAGGTGCAGGAACCACAAGCCTGACAACGCTGCCCAGAGCCTTTCTAGTAGACTCATACCTTAGTCAATTTCGAGCGATAACCTCCCTATAATAGTATGGTCTGTTATTTTGTAGACCATGCAAATATGCCAGGCAACATTAACTGCAGGCCTCATGAAGAAATAAATCATAAAAATGTTGGGTATTGTATATCTAATCAATCAAATCATAATTTTTATATACATAAACTTTTTAACTAAAGAAACAGAAACAAGATGATCGATCATGTTGTTGTGCCCGCATGCGTGGCTTCAAAGGAATCTACAACTAGCGAGCCTCAAGGTCTATATAAGAGCCTAGCGTAAGCACCAGAGCCATGCACCAAGCCATGGGGAGGAGCTACAGGAGCCATGCTACAAACCATACATTTAGAGTCGAGCGTGGATCCACCGAGGGAGGAGCCTCCATCCATCACCATAACTCCATCACAGTTGCAAAGAAGGAGAGGCTCAGGGTGCGTTCGCAATCGCAAATGAAACAAGCCACTGGACGATTAGGGTTAGCGGTATTAAGATAAGTGCATTTAGGGTTTAGGGCACGTGCACCTCATGTGAGGACCCATGATGCCATATGGATTTTTTTTATTTTTATTTTATCTTAAGTAATATTTATTTTTATTTAATTTGATATTTAATTTATTTATTTAAATTATCTTTTTAAATTATTCCTAAATTTGAATTTCAATCGTTTAATTCGTTAAATTTTTTTACTAATTATTATATATATATATATATATAATATAATATAATAATTAATTAAAAGTAATTATGAGTTTTAATTTAAATAATTTAATAATATAGGGTTAAGTATAAATTTTAGAGGTCCATGGGTTTTGAACCCAAGACCCCCACCAAGAGAAGCACCTTAAGAAGAGCACTAACACCAACACACCCTCATAAGTCTTTACAAATAAATTCTTATACTTAATATATTAATGGTAACACTGTATGATTAGAGTGGTATCATTATTAGGAAGATACAGTATGAAGATTCAGACTAACTGGCTTATTATCTGACCTATTGATTCGGAGCCAACTAACCGAGTTGAATCATAACTAGTGAATGCACCAACAATCAAGGTAAAGGCTTATTTAGTGTTGCTGATATTTGTATCCCGAAGTATAATCTCCGATTATTCAAGCAACAAGCTCACGAGACCATACACACAACTCATCGAGCCAAGCACCAAGTCCCTCCACTCCATTCCACCAGTCAAGTTCAACGTTAAATCTCAATGTAGCATTCAACAACGCTAACACTAGGCGCAAAGGAAAAGCTCACGAGTCAAGCATCAAAGGATATTTAGTTGTAAGTGAAAATTTAAAAGGGCTTAGACTAGGACAAGAGGGAAGGAGGCGGCATATGCACTTGGAGAGTAAGTAAGAGGAATTGGAAAGTATGGTGCAAGGCTAGCATAGCTACAGGGCAAGGCAACCGATAGTTTTTTTTAGGGCAAAGAAATCAAGCTTAGACGCTTAATCCTAATCCTAACCTAGCCAATCCCCAAAAGAGAGTAATGTTTGTTTACAGATAAGTAAAGAAAACTTACGCCTAACCTTGTTTCTAGTTTGAGTAGCACCAATTTGAAACATCCTAGAACTCACCCTGACAACTTTGGTTGATGCAGGTTAAAGTGTACATGATGGTCAGGACTCGAGGGAATCGAGGAAAGGGAGCATCGTCACAAGCATTGCCAACACCACCAGTGCCACCACCACCATCACCTGAACTAGCTCTCATACTATGCTCGTTGGAGGCCATTAATGAGACTTTAAAGGGGTGACAACCAGCAGGGATAGAAGTGGAACCCCCACAATCTAAAATGGGTAATATAGAAGCATCAAGGGATTAAGGGGGAGGGCCTCCGCCTGAATATATCACTCGAGAATTGCAGAAGATCAAACTTTCGGAGTTTTCCAGGGGTCGTGCCAGTGAACACGCAAAATCATGGTTGGAAGGCATGACAAGGTGTTTTTCCTTAAGGGAATATGTGTCCAACTCAAAGGTGAAGATCACAATTTTTCAGTTAAGAGATAGTGCCTTGAACTAGTGGGGCAACCTGGAAAGACAACTGCACCTTACCCGAGACAAAGTATCTTGGGAAATTTTCGAGGAGAGGTTCCAGAGGTAATATCTTCTAGCGTACTACGAGGAACAATAGGTAGGGGCATTTCATGCCTTATTATAGGGAAGCAGAACTGTAGAAGAATATGAGATCAGATTTATGGAATTGGTCAAATATGTTTCATATATGGATAATGACCAACGGCAGGCAGAGTGCTTCGTCTATGGATTTAACCCTAAGATAAGAGATATCGTGCGGATGTGGAAACTGTCTTTGGTAGCGGAAGCTATGGAAAATGCGCATTATGCAGAGGAACACATGAACTTAACCGGGGGTACAAGACCGACATTTCCACATCATCCTGGATTCATCAGGAAGGCCCCTAGGAAATTTCCCAAGGAAGGGGGCTGAAGGCCATCGCCATATGGTAACAGAGTGGCACCAAGGACAATAGCTGCAGGGATTTCAATGTAAGCAAGTGCATCATCTTGTTCATCACCAATGATGTAGATAGGTCCACGACCATCTCAGGGAACAACTAGTAGGGGAAGGGGTTCTAGAGGAAGGAACTCATTTCAAATATAGTCACATAACAATGCACATGTTCAATCTTGTGTTAACTATTGGGGGTGTGGAGGACCCCATTACCAGCGTGACTGCCCAGAGTTACAATCATGGTTCATGCATAGAGGAGGAAAGGTACCGATGGGGAGAGCAAGTAGCAGCCACCAGATTTATGCAGCGGTTAATAATCGTCAGGCCGAACATCAATCCATGGTGGTGGATTCATCAGGTACGCTAAATCATATCAATGTAAATATTTTATTTGATTCTGGTGCGACAAATAGTTTCATTTCACCTTCTGCATTAGAAAAGAGTGGGTTGGCAGACTAGGAGCACGAGCACTTTAAACAAGTCGAGATGGCTTCGGAGAAAAAACAAGTGGTAGGACCTAGCGTTTATAATTGCATAGTAGACATAGGAGTGTGTACTACCAGGTTGAAGGTATACATCACTGCTCTTGGAGAATATGACCTAATCATTGGAATGGATTGGTTAGCATCTCACTGAGCTTTGGTAGATTGTTTTTCAAAGAGGTTTCTTTGTGTTGACGATGAGGGAAGACCAGTAGAGATCCAAGGTGTACGGAGAAAAGTGTCATTACGCTTTATCTCAACTATGAAGTTTAAGCGATGCTTGAGACAAAGGTGTCGACTATATGTAGTGGAAGCGGTGAACGAAAGGAAGGGACCCTCATTGGATCAATACCCAATATTGTCAGAATTTAAGGATGTTTTCCTGAATGAGTTACTAGGGTTACCTCCTGAGAGGGAGCTTGATTTTACTATTGAGCTAAAACCTGGTGCAAAACCAGTTTCCAAAACTCTATATTGGATGACAGCGTCGGAACTTTGTGAATTGCAAATGTAGTTGAAAGAGTTACTGGACTTAGGGCTAATAAGGACCAGTGTCTCTCCTTGGGGTACGCCAGTAATTTTTGTAAAGAAGAAGGATGAATCCTTATGACTGTGTATAGAATACAGGGACTTGAACCATGCTACAGTAAAAAATATGTACCCAATGTCGAGAATAGATGACCTCTTCAATTAAATGAAAGGAGCGGTGGTATTCTCAAAGATCGATTTGCAATCCGGGTATCATCAGTTAAGGATTAAGGAAGGCGATATCCCAAAAACTGCCTTTCGAACTCGATTTGGACATTACGAGTTCGTCGTAGTACCTTTTAGATTGATCAGTGTGCCAACAGTATTCATGAGCCTCATGAACAGTGTATTCTGGAAGTACTTAGATCAATTTGTACAAGTCTTTCTATATGACATCCTCCTCTATTCCAAGAATGAAAGAGAACATAAGGAACACTTACGAGTAGTGTTGTCCTGCCTTCTTCCAGAAATAGATTCACTATTTAGGTCATATCATTTATGGCGAAGGAATCTCTGTGGACCTAGAAAAGGTAAAGGCAATTATGGAGTGGCCAGTGCCGAAAAATGCCCATGAGGTGAGAAGCTTCATGGGGCTAATAGGTTATTACTGAAGATTTGTGGAAGGATTCTAAAAAATATCGAAACCCATCACCACTTTGCAATGCAAGGGGGTCAGGTATGAATGGATAGAAGAATGTGATAGTGCATTCATTTAGCTTAAGAGGTTACTAACTAGTGCACCAATTCTACGAGTGCGGGATATGGAAAAGGGCTTCACAGTCTGCACGGATGCCTCGAAGCAAGGATTGGGGGGCGTGCTAATGCAGGATGGAGGAGTGATAGCTTATGCGTCTAGGAAGTTGAAGAAACACGAAGAGCTATACGTGACTCATGATTTAGAGTTGGCAGCTGTAATGCTAGCTCTGAAACTTTGGAGGCATTATCTTGTGGGGCGAAAATTTGACCTCAAAATGGACCATCAAAGTTTAAAACATCTCTTCACTCAAAGGGATCTGAATGATAGGCAAAGGTGATGGAGTGAGTTTATGAACGAGTACAATTTTGGTATTTCGTACATCAAGGGAAGGAAAAATGTGGTCACAGATGCCTTGAGTAGGAGACCACGTATCTTCTCCTTGGTTGTGACAACCCTAGTTTAATAAATTTTTAAGGTTTGTTCAGAACATGTCGGAAGAACCACAATTCTTTTGAGAAATTTTCGACGTTTCAGATCTACAACAGGATCCATCTTCAGGACAAAAAAGCCTGAGGAAAAATAATAAGAGAGGAACCCCTAATAAATAAGAATGAGGCGGGTGGAAAATTAAGGTCGGCAGAGTGAAACCCTAGATTTGAGGAGATTTTTCAAAAATTATTTGATAGTGGTTTAGTTAATTAATGGGTTTAATTTGATAACCTGACGGTGTTAGTATTAGTTTCTAGGGTTAATTTGAAGAGGTAATATTAATGGTGTTATTATTAATGTTAATTTTATGTTAGTTCTAGGTTAAATTTAGGGTTGATTTAATGAGGTGGCAATAGTATTATTATTGTTACCCTAGGTTTGAGAAGAATTTTCAAAAAATTATTTAAAAGTGATTTAGTCAATTAATGAATTAGGTGGTTTTAAATTTTAAAATAGGTATTTAATATTGGTATAGTTAATTAATGGGTCAAGTGGTTTAATGTGTTAATATTAAATTATAGGTTAAAACTAGATAACCATAAGGTGTTATTATTATTAATATTAGTTTTATGTTAATTATAGGTTAAAATTAGGTTTTATTTAATAAGGTGGCAATAGTATTTTTAATGTTATATTAGTGTTCGACTAAGTGAAACCCTAAGTTTGAGGGGATTTTTCAAAAAATATTTAAAAGTGATTTAGTCAATTAATGAATTAAGTGGTTTTAAATTTAGGGGTTAATTGATACTATTGTTGTTATATTAGTGGTTTAATATTATTAATATTAGTTTTATGTTAATTATAGGTTAAATTTAGGGATAAGATATACGTAGTTGTGATAAGATATTAATTCAAAGGGGTAAGACATTAAATATAGGATAAAATAATAAATAAGGGGGATAAGGGGCATTAACGATGAAAGGATAAGATAAGGTAATAAATGGGTTAGGTAGGGAAGTAAATGAGGGGGAAGTCGGTGAAGGAGGAATATGGAGGGGAAGGAGGTTGACGGGAGGAGCATTCTACGAGGAAATTGGGGGATTGATTTTTGGGGCTCTCTGGGATTTGCAGAGAGGAGTTGAGTTTTGGAGTCGGATTGGATCAGTACAAGATCAGTACAGGCACCGGTTTGCTGGAGGTTTTGGGCATGGGGGCCAGGATATCCATATGATATCCTGGAGCTAGGAAGTTACCTAGTTGGCAGGGTGGAACTAGGTTTTGGGCAGTGTTTACATAGTGCAGCAGTGGTCAACAAGGCAAGCGAACAAATGGAGGTTTAGCATCAKACGCAGGTAATTTAAATTGTGTATTTGTTTTATTTTGCTATAAAATTTTATTATGTGTTGATAAATTTATATGTGAATGTGCTCATATAAAGAAATTATTGAATTTTACTATTATGTTGTAGAATTAATTGATGTTAATTATATGGCCACTACAATTGGTATTAGAGCGTCTTAGTTTGAAATCTGGGCCTAAGGGCCAAAACTCCAATATATATATATATATATATATATATATATATATATATATATATATATGCAATAGGAATTTTAACACGAATTTTAACTACTAGGGTTGTTACATAAGATAATAGATTGTGTCAGGCAACTCTTACTTGATGTTAATACTTACAAAGAAGAAACATGTCAAAAACTCTTTTTTATTTACCGGTGGAAAGTGTCGTTAATTTGCCAAATACTCTTTATTTTAAACGCATAATATATTTCTTCATAATATATATGTATATCAAGATTGTCACATTCAAGAGACACAGAGAAGTTACACAAAATCCCCCTTCCTACATAAGGAAGGAAAACTAGCATGTCAGTCGAAGAGTATCTATATATTCCCTGAAAATGCCATTACTGGCTGAAATCTTGATAGCCAGATCTATCTAAATGCAGAAACTTCTACAAGGTGGAACAAAGTAGTCACCTTAAGGCCGCTATGAAAAAACCCAAAGAGTAAAGTAAATTCCATTACCTAGTTTATTTAAAATAACGAACCAAATACTTCAAAAACATATGAAAACCAACCAAGTAGATTACAAATTATTTGGATTTAGAAGAATCTCCTTATATTTAACACTGTATTGTGGACAAGAAATGAGTCGAACACTAAATTGATTATAGTTTAATTAGGGCTATTTTTCTCTGGAAGTGGAAGATTGATAAGCAACAAATCTGTTAATTTGATATTTCACGCTGCAGAATGTTAAGGAATTCTAGTAAGTCAAGATAATTTTAAATAGATCGAACCAAATTTTTCCCTACTGTGGTCAAGCAGTTAAATGATAACACTTTCAGTGCCCAGACCCTCTAAGATGTGTTTCCATATAAATGCACCCAATCAATTTGATGAAGAGTGGTCTTATAAACAGGGATGGTAAGAGATTTTATTATTATTACTATTATTTTTATTATGCCAAACTTTTTAAAATGTATTTAAATGGCTTACCAGTTTTGTAGCCCCGGCTGCAAGATTTGCCAAGCGTTTGGGATGGCATGTGACATGTGCCTTCTTTAATAGCACCAGACTCATGCTCACTCCTTAACATAACAAAACATGACAGAAAGAAGTTCACGAGCAGAGAAATTTGAATGAAAATCCATAAATGTAGAACAACACAGAGCATTAAAACTGCAGTCTGAAAATGTACTGGGAATAAGAGAATAATCTTGCACATAATAGAGCATTAAAACTGCAGTCTGAAAATGTACTGGGAATAAGAGAATAATCTTGCACATAATAGAGCATTAAAACTGTTGATAAGAAAATTTAAGAGGATTAACACACGAATTTACCAGATTCAGCAATCCGAACAACATAACCAGAAGAATGCATACGTGAACTGCTTTCTTGATTTCCATGTCTCAAAACTTTAAAGGATAAATTCTTTATCTTCTTGCCTGGCTACTTCCGCGTATCTCAGATATAACAAGGCCTAAACTGAAGACAAGTGCTCTAGAGTGCAAAGGATGGGAATCGATCTCTTTATAAAGGAGATAGTAAGAATCATCTGCGACTCTGGCTGGAATGCATGAAAAGGTTAGGTGGTGCGCTGGCCCCCTGGCCTCCTGTTCAAAACATCAATAAAATAAAATACTCAAACACCTCGTAGATCTGAACAAAACTCATCTTTAGAAATCCCAATCACGTAAATTCGAAACCCTATCTTCCCCTTTCATATTGTAAATTCTACACTGATTCAAAACATTGATCCATAATGGATTAAAATCCTTACATTACAGTGTTTATGCAAAAAGGGTGTTCACAATAGAAGGCCAACCTGCCCAATGCTAACATACGCAGCCTACCCTTATCAACCCTCAAACATAGTTCCATACTAATTAACCCACGGCTTGTAAGGCATGTTTCGAGTTACAAAATTCAGTGGGATTTCCCCTCTCCTAGGAGAGGTATCGTCCAAGCTCCCATATTCAAACTTTAGCTTCCCCTATGGTTAATATTTTTTTTTGCATGTAGATTTTCTCGATGGCTTCTCTTACCCCCCCTCCTCCTCTTTTGAACTTGCCCACACGTTGCGAAAGAGCAAGCAACCCACTTGTTTCTCAAAATAGAACAAATGTTTTATTCATAGTTGACGCAGTGAGAGATCACGCGAACACCACCTCGTGCTCTCCTGCTCATAGGATCATTCAAATTCCCCTTTGAGACAAATTAGCTCATTCAATTCCCTACTGGAATCCCTAATGAAAACTTGATCCACAGGTCCTTCTCTTTTCCCTGTCAAGGCCTCTACACGTGCATGTGACCTTTCCCCGATTTAATTTCAGGTTTCGAGGTTTTGTGATCCTTGATGTCACGAACCTCTGTCCCCACGATATCCCGATATCTGATTTGCCGATGTGATCTTTACATGCCTTAGCCCCTCCTGGCTATGCCCCTAGTCCATATGACTAGTTCTCATAAGACTGCAGCCTTATCCTTCTTTCAGGGTTTTAGGCTTCAAAATCCCGATGTGCTGCAACTCCTGTTAGCCCTTCAGGCTAGACCTTTGGTACACGCGACCACTATTTCACAAGACCATAGCCTTGTCTCCTATTAGGGTTTCAGACATCGCAATGTCGAAATGCATAAAACCCGTGTCCATGAGACTCTCGATATCCCGATCCGTGATATCCTGATGTGACGTCAGCTAGCCCCCACACAACAAAGCTCTCCTTTATTTTTGGAAAATCAGACTTTTCTATTCCGAAATGAAAGTCCTCCTCATCTCCATAACTCACGAAATGTCAATCCCCGACTCTCTTCGGATCTTTGACACGCATTCCGAGTGGATGAACAGCCCTGATCCAATCTTGTTGTTTCAGAGTTTTCAATGCTCCGATGACAGAAACTCTCTATCAACTCAAAACCTCGGTAGTCAATATACCGATGGGTCGCTCAATCTCTACCACGTGTCACCACAAACGGACGGTCCAGATCATTCCCTCTATTTCAAGACTTGAAATGTCCCAACTTTCTCAACCTCGAGAATTCCGATATCCCGAACGTCAATATCTCGATGACAGCTCTCGTCGGGACTTTCACCCTCCTGTTCACGAAGCTAAACCTCATGTAGCTCCCAACTGATCTGACGGCTGTCGGGTACTTCACTCTAGATCTTTCGGTTCATATCTGTTCTCCTTGTGTGCTCCTCCTGATCTCCCTTCCTGGATGTAGAAACCAATGGTCTAGATTTCCTTCTCTGCCCGATCTGACAGCTGCTGTGCTCCCTCCTGAGCTTCTGTTCTTTCTTCCAGACTTGGAAGAATTCCAATTTCTCAAAGGCCTCCACCTTTGTCTTCTTTCTCCTTTTCAAAATCCTATGCCTGAGTTCTCACCTACATTCTCCTCGACGTTGTTCCTCCTAAGCTTTCACTTCCTTCGAATCCTCGAAGAATTCTCCAACTCCTGTGCCTCTGCAGAGTCTTTATGCACACACAATGCTATCTCTCCTGAGCTTCTTACATGCTCAGAACCCTAAGGGATTTTTTATTTCTTCCTTCTCCCATAGATGGAGAATGTTTGGATGCCCTCCTGGCTATCTGTTTTCTCAAGCAACCTCTTGTTGAGTCCTCCTGGGTGTTCAACAACCCTGTGAATATCCCTCAGTGGATTCTTCCTCAAATTACAGAACTCAAAGAGTTCTCTTCTTCCTGTGCCTGTCTGCACACTTACTCAATGCCCACCTAGCAGAGTATCTTCTCCCAGAACGTTCAACAGTTACGTCTTCCTATGCACCCGCTCAATGCCCACCTGGCAGAGCTCTTAGAATCCTCAGTGATTCTGTTTCTTCTTTCTGAACTCACAGCATAGTTCCTCCAAATGCACCACTATGCATATGCTCAATGCCCACCTGGCAAAGCTTCATAGAACTCCTCAGAGATTCTATCTACAACTGTGTTATTCTCCCACAACCTTGCCTCCAAGGTATTCAACAACCTTGAGGTCTTTCTCCTAAGTTGTTGATTCCAGTTCCTGTGCCGCAGCACGTCTTTGTCTGAACCCACATAATTCATAAGTGCAACCTCTGTGCACGGCTATCAGAACCCACAGTGTTCTGTCACACCCTCTTGGTGTGAATCCTCAAAGACCATCACCTGAAATCAGACACACTCCTACAAATGCAAACCTACAATATACATCTACAACACATATCAAAACTCACAAACATTCATTTAACACACAGTAATGCAGGAAAACTACTTCTATTATATTAAAATGGAAAATACCTGTTTGTACAAGGTGATCCTGAGCACGACCTATAACAAGGTCTCTGCTCTTCTCTTCTTCTCTACTCACAGATTCTCTCTTCTCCACTACAACTACTACTCTCTCCCCACTACTCAAAATGAGATCTCAAATCTCTTTTACCTGAGGGGTCTCTTCGATCCCTTCCCTCCAACCTACCTACCATATTCAATTACATTGAATGGGTTGTCTAGTCCAGCATCTGGATCTAGATCTCAGCCTTTCAAAACATTAAAGGCCTATCTACTCTACGCCTGCACAAAGGCACGACTCTATGGATCAACAACCTAGACATTTAATTACATTAAATTCAAATTCCAAATGAGGCTGCGCCTCTCTCTTCAATGCGCGAATTGAATCTGCTGATGTGGCTAGCTAGCTGGCTGACTGACATGGAGAGATGCTCATGCATTAATAGTACACCACTTGCCATAGCTAATGGAAAAGTAAAACATGAACTCAATTCATTTTAGGGTTCGAATCTCCCCGACACCACTGGGGAGGTGGAGAAGGCCGCCGAGAAATCGGTGAAGAAGAGCAGGAATCAGAAGAAGAGGGACAGGGCAAAGAGGTGAGAGGCAGCAGAGGAAAGAGGCGGAAGTGAGGCAGCGTTAGGGTTAAGGAACAACTTAGGTGTTTGGTACCGAGAGCCGGAGGCCGAGCACGTGGGCCTCATGCCAGAAGCCTGACCTTAAAGGCTGCTAGATAATGCCTCATTTCTCATTAAGTATTAAGCACATTAAACTCTCACCATTATATATATTTTTTTATATTAATGTTTAGTTTAATAGTTTATTTAAAAGTATTAATATGCCTTTTGAATAATTAAATTTTCATTTTTTTTTATTTGATTAAATTTTAGTTTTATAATTTATTTAAAGGTATTAATACACTAGTGTAAATTTAAATTATTTTATATATATATATATATATATATATATATATAATTATGAGATTTAATTTAAATAATTTAATAATATAGGGCTAAGAAAAATTTATGGAGTCTGCGAGGATCGAACCCCGGACCTCCCCACCGGTCAAGTATTTACAAAGTCCGCCCTACCAACGCACCACACGATGTGACTTTTACAAATAATTTCACATGTAAATACTTTAATTGTCATACCCAAGACCACCCACCAAGTGAAGCATCTTAAGAAGAACACTAACGTCGAAAGGTACATAGCACTGGTGAACGCTGAAACGTGGCTGGCAGTTGTGGATAATTATTTAGATGCCACGGTTTAATCCTATTTAATCATTAAACGTGGTAATTATATAACCTTACAGCATTTTTTTTTAATGTGATTAGGTAAATGTTAAAAAAAAAGTAAACATGTTAACGGATGCCTTGATAAATGCAAGAAAGTTATGAACAATAAATCTAACCCATTGATTTGGAGGACGACTAAGAATATGCCAGCATCTTCAATGCATAGCCATCAGATAATGGTTTAAGGATAGATAAGATTAAAAGATCATTAATTGTGCCCATTGTCAAAAGGTGTACTCCTTTCGGCATAAATTAATAAACATAAGGTAAGAAATCACTTTAATCAAGTTGTAAGCGGAAAGTTAAAAGGGCTTAGACTAGGACAAGCGGGAAGGAGGCGGCATATGCACTAGGAGAGTAAGCATAGGAAGTGGCGAGTATGGTGCAAGGCTAGTGTAGCTAAAGGGAAAGGGAACCAATAGTTCTTTTCGTAGAGGCGAAGAAATCAAGCTTAGACGCTTAATCCTAACCCTAACCTAGCCAATCCCCTAATGGAGTAATGTTTGTTTACAGACAAGTAAAGAAAACTTACGCCTAACCCTATTTCTAGTTTGAGTAGCACCAATTTGAAACATCCTGGAACTCACCCTGACAACTTTGGTGGATGCAGGTCAAAGCATACAGGATGGTCAGGACTCAAGGGAATCGAGGCAGGGGAGCGTCGTCACAAGCACCGCCAACACCGCCAGTGCCACCACCACCATCATTCGAACTAGGCCTCATACTGCACTTGTCGGAAGCCATTAATGAGACTTTAAAGGGGCAACAACTGACAGGGACTGAAGTGGAACCCCCACCATCCAGAACGGGTAATCCAGAAGCGTCAAGGGATTCAGGCGGAGGAACTCCACCTGAAGACATCATGTGAGAATTGCAGAATATCAAACTTCCGAAGTTTGTCGGGGGTCGCACCAGTGAACGCGCGAAAGCATGGTTGGAAGGCATGACAAGGTGTTTTGCCTTAAGGGACTATGCATCCAAATCAAAGGAGAAGATCATCATTTTTCATTTAAGAGACAACACCTTGAACTCGTGGGGAAACCTGAAAAGACAACTGCACCTTACCCCAGACACAGTATCTTGGGAACTTTTCGAGGAGAGGTTCCGAAGGAAATATCGACTAGCATACTACGAGGAACAACAGGTAGGGGCATTTCATGCCTTAGTACAGGGAAACAGAATTGTAGAAGAATATGAGATCAGATTTATGGAACTGGTCAAATATGTGTCATATATGGATAACGACCAATGACAGGTAGAGCACTTCGTCTATGGATTGAACCCTATGATAAGAGCTATGGTGTGGATGTGGAAATTTTCCTCAGTAGGAGAGGCGATGGAAAATGCACGCTATGCAAAAGAACACATGAACTTAATCGAGGGTACAAGACCAACATTTCCGCATCACCCTGGATTCGTAGGAAAGGCCCTGAGGACTTTTCCTAGGGGCGAGGGCTCAAGGCCACCGCCATATGGTAACAAAGTCGCTCCAAGGATAGTAGCTGCAGGGATTTCAATGGAAGCAAGTGCAGCATCTCGTTCATCACCAACGACGCAGACAGGTCCACGACTATCTCAGGGAACATCGAGTAGGGGCAGGGGTTCCAGGGGAAGGAACTCATTTCAGAGATAGACACATAACAGTGCACAGGTTCAATCTCGTGTTACCTTTTGGGGGTGTGGAGGACCCCATTACCATCGTGACTGCCCAGAGTTACAACTGAGGTTTGTGCATAGAGAAGGAAAGGCACCGATGGGGAGATCAAGTAGCAGCCACCCGATTTACACAACGGTTAATAACCGCCAGGACAAACATCAATCCAAGGTGGTGGAGTCATCAGGTATGCTAAATCATATCAATGTCAAGATTTTGTTTGATTCTGGTGCGATAGATAGTTTCATTTCATCATCTGCATTATAAAAGAGTGGGTTGGCAACCTATGAGCATGATGAATTTAAACAAGTCAAGATGGCTTCGGGGGAAAAACAAGCAGTAGGACTTAGTGTTGATAATTGTATAGTAGACCTGGGAGTGTGTACTACCAGGTTGAAAGTATACATCACTGCTCTTGAGGCATATGACCTAATCATTGGAATGGATTTGTTAGCAGCTCACTGAGCTTTGGTAGATTGTTTCGCAAAGAGGGTGCTTTGTGTCGACGATGAAGGAAGGCCAATAGAGATCTAGGGTGTACATATAAAAGTGTCATTACGCTTTATAGCCACTATGAAGGTTAAGTGATGCTTGAGACAAGGGTGTCGATTGTATATAGTGGAAGCAGTGAATGAAAGGAAGGGACCCTCATTGGATTAGTACCCGATATTGTTAGAATTTCAAGATGTTTTTCCAAACGAGTTACTAGGGTTACCTCCTGAGAGGGAGCTTGATTTTACTATTGAGCTAAAACCTGGTGCAGAACCAATCTCCAAAACTCTGTATCAGATAACAACACCAGAACTTTGTGAGTTGCAAATGTAGTTGAAAGAGTTACTGGACTTAGGGCTAATAAGGCCCAGTGTCTCCCCTTGGGGTGCACCGGTAATTTTTGTAAAGAAGAAGGATGGATCCTTACGAATGTGTATAGAATACAGGGACTTGAACCATGCTACAGTGAAAAATAGGTACCCGATGCCGTGAATAGATGACCTCATCGATCATATGAAAGGAGCAGTGGTGTTCTCAAAGATCGATTTGCAATCAGGGTATCATCAATTAAAGATTAAGGAAGGTGATATCCCAAAGACTGCCTTCCAAACTCAGTTTGGACATTACGAGTTTGTGGTAGTACCTTTTAGAATGACCAATGCGCCAGGAGTATTCATGAGCCTCATGAACGACGTATTCCGGAAGTACTTAGATCGATTTGTACAAGTTTTTCTAGATGACATCCTCATCTATTCCAAGAATGAAAGAGAAAATGAGGAACACTTACGAATAGTGTTGTTCTTCCTTAGAGAGAAAAAATTGTATGG
>ML779266.1:184102-198538 GCA_009831015.1 Picea engelmannii
CTAAAGGGTGATAGTTATTGATTATTAGTACATGCACGAGACTTGTATGTACTAGCTACACATGCATTTCTTGTACATGTACACTAGTATGTATGAGATTTCTTGACTTACTTACTAATAATGTCGGTTAATTGTTATGAATGTGTGAACCCTGTTTCTTTTCCTATGTACCATGAGATACCTTAAGTTTAGGACAAAGTTTCCTGAAGGGTGGGTATATGTAACAACCCTGCTTAAATAGATGTATAGGGATTATTAATTATAATTAATTTGATAATCTGACTGTCCTAATATGTTAGTTAAACAATAATGATTTCTTAATAATATTAACTAATTAATTATTATTAATTACTTGTTCATATTTGCCAATGATTAATTAATTGACTCATTAATTAATTGAGTAAAGAATTAAAAGGGTTAATAGTTTAATTTATTAAAGACTTATGTATACCGGGGGGGGAGAAACATTAAATAAGGGGATAAGACATTAAATATAAGGATAATATATTAATAAGGGGATAATACATTAAATATAGGGATAATATAATAATGAAGGGGATAATATATTAATGAGGGGGAAGAGAGTCGGCGAAGGGGCATATGATGGGAGGAGTCTTACGGGGAGGAGCATTATTATTTTTGGAGGAGGAAGAATTATTGGAAGGGGGGAAGACTGTATGTCTGAGGTGCTTAATTTTCTGGTGTGGGGAGTTTGTTTTATGGGTTTTTGGTGAACCAGAAGCAGGGGGCACTAGTTTGCTGGGGGTTTTGGCCATGGGGGCCAGGATATCCTTACGGTATCCTAGAGCTAGGGATCCAGACAGGCTGCTCCTAGCTGGTAGGGAGGAAAACACGGTTTTGGGCAGTGTTTGACACAGTTTCAACTTCAGCATTGGACTAATAGAAGCATCGGGATATAGCATCAGAAGAAGGTATTTTTAATTATGAGTTGTTGAGTTATTTCATGCTGTAGATAGATTTTTATTCTTGTCGAATATTATACGCTCATATGTTGGCGAATGAATTATTTTTGTATGAGAAAGAATTATATGATTAATTAATTAAATGTTGTGTTTTATGGTCTTTATAATGCATCGACCTTGCATAGTGAGCACTAGTGAATGGGGCCAAGATTGAAATTTCTTCAATATGTGTGTGTATGCATCAAAATTTGACATGGTTAGACTAGACATATGCCTTGACTGTATGGGAGGGTTTCAAGACTCAAGGATGTTTGATGTCCCGACCACATAATCATTGAGATCATCTATGTTTTCAACAACGTTAACAATGGGGCATCTCATATTTTTCAAATGTCGTTGTTTCCATTCATAGAATCTTTGTTGGAACTCTCTTGAAATGTCATGGAACTTCCAATTCCGCCACCATAAATGTCATGCACTGACCCCACATAGTGAGCACTAGTGCATGGGGAGAACATTGAAATTTCTTCAATATGTGCCTGTATGCATCGAAATTTGACATGGTTAGACTAGACACATCCCTTGACGGTATGGGTTGGTTTCAAGACTCAAGGATGTATGATCTCCCGAGCACATAATCTTTGAAATCATCCATGTTTGTATCAATGTTCGTATCAATGTTCGTAATGGGTGTCTCATTGTCAAATGTTGTTGTTTCCATATATAGAATCTTTGTTGGAATTCTCTTGAAATTTCATGGAACTTCCAATTCAACTTCCACCAAAAATGTCATGCATGGACCGTGCATAGGGATCAGTGAATGGGGCCAACGTTCAAATTTCTTCAATATGTGCCTATATGCATTGAAATTTGACATAGCTAGACTAGACACATGCCTTGACTGTGTGGGAGGTTTTCAAGAGTCAAGGAATTGGCGAGTATGGCGCAAGGCTAGCGTAGCTACAGGGCAAGGAAACCAATAGTTTTTTTTTTAAGGAAAAGAAATCAAGCTTAGACGCTTAATCCTAATCCTAACCTAGCCAATCCCCAAAAGAAAGTAATGTCTGTTTACAAACAAGTAAAGAAAAATTATGCCTAACCTTGTTTCTAGTTTGAGTAGCACCAATTTGAAACGTCCTATAACTCACCTTGACAACTTTGGTTGATTCAGGTTAAAGCATACAACATGGTCAGGACTCGAGGGAATCGAGGTAGGGGAGCATTGTCACAAGCACTGCCAACACCACCAGTGCCGCCACCACGATCTCACGAACTAGCTCTCATACTGCACTTGTTGGAGGCCATTAATGAGACTTTAAAGGAGCGAGAACCAGCAGGGACCGAAGTGGAACCCCCACCATCTGGAATGGGTAATCCAAAAGTGTCAAGGGATTTAGGGGGAGGACCTCCACCCGAAGACATCACGCGAGAATTGCAAAATATCAAACTTCCGTATTTTGCCAGGGCTCACGCCAGTGAACGCGCAGAAGCATGGTTGGAAGACACGACAAGGTGTTTTTCCTTAAGGGACTATGCGTCCAACTCAAAGGCAAAGATCACAAATTTTTAGTTAAGAGACAGTGCCTTGAACTGGTGGCGAAACCTGGAAAGACAACTGCACCTTACACTAGACACAGTATCTTGGGAAATTTTCAAGGAGAGGTTCCAGAGGAAATATCTTCCAGCGTACTATGAGGAACAATAGGTAGGGGTATTTCATGCCTTAGTACAGGGAAACAGAACTATAGAAGAATATGAGATCAGATTTATGGAATTGGTCAAATATATTTCGTATATGGATAATGACCAACGACAGGAAGAGCACGTCATCTACGGATTGAACCCTAAGATAACAGCTATGGTGTGGATGTGGAAACCGTCTACAGTAGCGGAAGCAGTGGAAAATGCGTGTTACGTGGAGGAACACATGAACTTAACCAGGGGTACAATACCGACATTTCCACATCGTCCTAGATTCGTAGGGAAGGCCCTAACGACATTTCCCAGGGGAGGGGGCTCAAGGCCACCGCCATATGGTAACAGAGTCGCGCCAAGGATAGTAGCCGCAGGGATTTCAATGGCAGCAAGTGCAGCATCTCGTTCATCGCCAACGACGCAGATAGGTCCACAACCATCTCAAGGAATAACTAGTAGGGGTAGGGGTTCCAGGGGAAGGAACTCATTTAAGAGACAGTCACGTAACATTGCACAGGTTCAATCTCATGTTATCTATTGGGGGTGCAGAGGGCCCCATTACCAGCGTGACTACCCACAATTACAATCAGGGTTCGTGCATAGAGAAGGAAAGGCATCTATGGGGAGAGAAAGTAGTAGCCACTAGATTTATGCAGTGGTTAATAATCCCCAGGTCGAACATCAATCCACGGTGGTGGAGTCATTAGGTATGCTAAATCATATCAATGTTAAGATTTTATTTGATTTTGGTGCTACAAATAGCTTCATTTCCCCATCTGCATTAGAAAAGAGTGGGTTGGTAGCCTACGAGCACAATGACTTTAAACAAGTCGAGATGGCTTCGAGAGAAAAACAAGTTGTAGGACCTAGTGTTGATAATTGTATAGTAAACCTGGGAGTGTGTACTACCAGGTTGAAGGTATACGTCACTGCTCTCAGGGCATATGACCTAATCTTTGGAATGGATTGGTTAGCATCTCACCGAGCTTTGGTAGATTGTTTCACAAAGAGGGTGCTATGTGTAGACGATGAGGGAAGGACAGTCGAGATCTAGGGTGTACGGAGAAAAGTGTCATTACGATTTATATCAACTATGAAGGTTAAGCGATGCTTAAGGCAAGAGTGTCGAATTTATGTAGTGGAAGAAGTGAATGAAAGGAAGGGACCCTCATTGGATCAGTACCTGGTATTGTCAGAATTTAAGGATGTTTTTCCAAACGAGTTACCAGGATTACCTCCTGAGAGGGAGCTTGATTTTACTATTGAGATAAAACTTGGTGTAGAACCAATCTCCAAGACTCCCTATTGGATGACAGCGCCAGAACTTTTTGAATTGCGAATACAGTTGAAAGAGTTGTTGGACTTCGGGCTAATAACGCCTAGTGTCTCACCTTGAGGCACACTAGTAATTTTTTTAAACAAGAAGGATGGATCCTTACGACTTTGTATAGACTACAGGGACTTGAACTATGCTACAGTGAAAAATAGGTACCTAATGCCGCGAATATATGACCTCTTCGATCAAATGAAAGGAGCGGTGGTATTCTCAAAGATCGATTTGCGATCAGGGTATCATCAGTTAAGGATTAAAGAAGGCAATATCCCAAAAACTGTCTTTCGAACTCAGTTTGGACGTTATGATTTCGTCGTAGTACCTTTCGGATTGAGAAATGCACTGGCAGTATTCATGAGAATCATGAACGACGTATTCCGGAAGTACTTAGATTGATTTGTAGAAGTCTTTCTAGATGACATCCTCATCTATTCCAAGAACAAAAGAGAACATGAGGAAAACTTGCGAGTAGTGTTGTCCTTCCTTAGAGAGAACAAATTGTATGTGAAGATGTCAAAGTGTTCCTTATTCTAGAAAGAGATTCACTATTTAGGTCATATCATTTCCAATGAAGGAATCTCTGTGGACCCAGAAAAGGTAAAGGCCATTATGGAGTGGCCAGTGCCGAAAAATGCCCATGAGGTGAGAATCTTCATGGGGATAGCAGGTTATTATCAAAGATTTGTGGAAGGATTCTCCAAAATAGAAAAACCCATCACCACTTTGCAGTGCAAGGGGGTCAGGTATGAATGGAAAGAAGAATTTGAAAATGCATTCATCGACCTTAAGAGGTTAATAACTAGTGCACCAATTCTATGAGTGTCGGGCATGGAAAATGACTTCACCGTCTGCACGAATGCCTCGAAGAAAGGGTTGGGAGACGTGCTAATGTAGGATGGAGGAGTGATAGCTTATTCATGTAGGAAGTTGAAGAAACATGAAGAGCTATACGCGAATCATGATTTAGAGTTGGCAGTTGTAATGATAGCTCTGAAAATTTGGAGGCACTATCTTGTGGGGCTAAACTTTGAGCTCAAAACGGACCATCAAAGCTTAAAACATCTCTTCACTAAAAGAGATCTAAATTCCAGGCAAAGGCGATGGAGTGAGTTTATGAGTGAGTACGATTTTGGTATTTTGTACATCAAGGGAAAGGAAAATGTGGTCACATATGCCTTGAGTAGGAGACCAGGTATCTTCTCCTTGGTAACCTTAAAGGTCAATCTGAGGGAACATTTTTTGACACAACTCCAAGGAGACAGTTGGTTTTTAAAGGTTACTTCAAACCTCCAGAGTGGGAGGCAGTTAGATCCAAGGTATGAAGGATATAGTCTGGAAACAGATGGATTGTTAAGATATTGAGGAAGCATGTAGATCCCTGAGAATGAGGATATTCAAAGCATCATATTGAAGGGAGTCCATAGAGCACTTTATTGTGTGCATATGGGTGTGAAGAAGATGTACGAAGATATAAGGAAGCTCTTCTTTTGGGTAGCCATAAAGCATGTTGTAGTCCATTTCATCGCCAAGTGCCTAGAATTTCAACATGTGAAAGCTGACCACCATCACCGGATAGGCCTCCTACAACCACATGATATTCCTATGTCCAAGTGGGAAGTCATCTCTATGGTTTTTTTTGTGGGGTTTCTGCTCACATCTCATATACACAATGCCATTCTTGTGATAGTGGATAAGTTAACCAAGAGTGCTCATTTTATTTCAGTTAGAGACACTTACAATGTCATCGATGTGGCACGTGTGTTTGTAAGCGAGGTTACTCATTTGCACGAGATACCTAAGAATATAATTTCATATAGGGACTCTAGATTCACTTCTAGGTTTTGAACAAGTTTGCAGTCAGCATTGGGGACTCAGTTGAACTTAAGCACAACTTATCATCCTGAAACAGATGGGAAAACCGAGAGAGTAAATCAAGTCATGGAAGACATTCTTAGGATGTATGTCATGGATAATCAAACCCAGTGGGAGAAGTGCCTACCTTTGGTAGAGTTTTCCTACAATAACAGTTTTCATAGCTCCATCAGAACGCCACCCTACGAAGCTTTGTATGGAAGGCCATGAAGAACTCCATTGAGTTGGGACAGACTAGAAGACCGAGTAACAGTTGGGCCAGAATTGATTCAATAGATGGAGGAACAGGTGATTCAGATTAGGCAGAGACTAAAGGAAGCATAGGATAGGCAAAAAAGTTATGCGGATGCACATAGGACCGACCAAAGTTATGAAGTGGGAGACCAGGTTTTCATTCATATCAGGCCTAATAAGAGTACCATGCAGTTCAGGAAGGTGACAAAGTTGTCACCTTGATTTATAGGACCGTTCAAAATCCAAGAGAAAATTGGACCCATTTCCTATCATCACGTACTGCCACCCCACTTGCATAAAACTCACAATGTTTTTCATGTATCTATTTTACGTCATTATGTTGCTGATGAGTCACATAAACTAAATTGGAAGGAATTGCAAGTATCAAATTTGGGAACCCTCACGGTAGAACCATTACACATATTGGACCATAGAGTCTGACAGCTCAAGAACCATCTGGTAGACCAAGTTAAGGTCCAGTGGGACAAGTATAGTCCAGTATGTGCTACTTGGGAAGATGCTGAGACACTATGACGAGACTATCGCTCATTTTTTTTGACCATCTCAAGAATATGTTTCTCGAAGGGGGGGTGTGTGTAACACCACCTTTTGATTTAGAAAGCTAGGATTACCTGAGGCCTATATACTTTATTTTCTAGTCACAATGAAACTATTAAGTGATACACTTAAACTTTAAAATGTATGAACTTTTATGAATGTTTAAATGTTATTGATGATGATGTATATAATGCAATCTACTATGTGAATCTAGGTTTTATAAATGTTAAATATTTTGGATGATGATGTATGTAATGTGATCTACTATGAGAATGTAAATTTTACGGATGTTTAAATGTTATTGATGATGATGTATATAATGCAATCTGCCATGTGAATGTAGGTTTATGAATGTTAAATATTATGGATGATGATGTATGTAATGCGATCTATTATGAGAATGTAAGCTTTACGAATGTTTAAATGTTATTGATGATGATGTGTAGGATGCGACATATTGTGAAAAGGTGAATTTAATGAATGTTTAAATTCTATTAGAATGATGTTGGATATGACGCAATTTATTTTGGTAAATGATAATCTTATCAATGGGTGTCGAAATTGAATTATGGGGTATTATGAGATCTGTTTCTAACTTGAAAACTTTGATTTTAAGTTTTTGGTACAAGGATACCAAATTGAAATGATGATTGTATGCAATTACATGATGATAATGCATAGAAATGTATGAGTTTGTGTTACAGACTAATCTGCAAGTTATGGGCTATGAAATATCCAACCTAATGATGATGAAAGTGGATATCATGAACACCAGCTGAGAAACATTATGGTATGAATATAATATGTGAAATTATATTGGTTTGGATGCATTGCTATGATATGTGGACCACTGCAGGATTTTAGGTGATGACATTGCCCAAAACCGAATAAACAATGACAAAACCCCCAGCAACACGGTGCCACTGTATATTCCATTGTAGGGTGTGGACCCTGGTTATGATTAGGAGGGGTGGAGGCATTTCCCACCATGTATCCTCTGAAACTTGAAATCATGGGAGGATGGTGTTAGTTCACGCTCACCAAGACGTGTGATGATGACTGCCAGTTGCCTGCTAGGGAAGCTTGTTCGAGATAGCGACACTTCTTCTTACGGGTTCTATTTGGAGTTAGGTCAATATAGTTGACACTCCAATATAGTCTAGAAGAGGAAGGATAAGAATGGAAATAGAAGTAAGTTAGGGAGGAAGGATGAGTAGAAATAGTTGAGAAAGTATGGGGATTTGTCTTGTGGTGGAATTTAATGTTTTCCCTTCTAAAAAAAATAAAATAAAAAAACAATATGTATATATGAATATTCATAATTACGTAACTAAACCACAGTTGTCTAAATAAAGTTGTTGAACCAGATAATCGTAATTAAAGGATTTCTCAAACAATTGATTGGTTTGTTGTCTTTTATAAAAGACTAGTCTCGTTGATTGGATTGGATGCATACATAAATTATTAAAGGATGATAGTTTTTTATTATTAGTACATGCACGGGACTTGTATGTACTAGCTACACATGCATTTCTTGTACATATACACTAGTCTGTATGAGTTTTCATGACTTACCTACTGATAATGTCAGTTAATTGTTATGAATGTGTGAACCATGTTTCTTTTCCTTTGTACCATAAGATACCTTAACTTCGTGACGACGTTTCCTAAAGGGTGGGTGTATGTAACAACCCTAGTTGAATATATGATTAGGGATTATTAAGTAAAAGTTAATTAGGTAATTAATTGTCCTAACATGGTTTTAACTAAACAAAGATTGGAATAATAATATTAATTAATTTATTAATTAATTAATTGTTATAATTTTGATTAATAAATTAGTTAATTAATTACCTATTTCATTCAATGAAATGGGTAATAAATTGAAGAGGGTTAATAAATTTAATTGTTTAACTAAATGATTTACGTATATGGAGGGGATAAGAAACATTAAATATAAGGATAAGAAACATTAAATAATAGGATAAGACATTAACTAAGAGGATAAGATAATGAATGTATGGATAAGGAAATTAATGAGGAGGAAAGGGTCGATGAAGGAGGGATATGATGGGAGGAGTCTTACGGGAAGAGGGCATTATTTTTGGGGGGAGGAAGGAATGTATGGCAGGGTGATTATTTTCTAGTGTGGGGAGTTTGTTTTATGGGTTTTTAGGTGAACCAGAAGCAGGGGGCACAGGTTTGCTGGGGGTTTTGGCAATGGGGGCTAGGATATCCATATGATATCTTGGAGCTAGGAAGCTGGACAGGCTGCTCCTATCTGGCAGGGAGGAAACCCGGTTTGGGTAGAGTTGGTCAGCACATGAAGTAGCAACAAAGCAGTAGGCTAGACAACCAGGTCAATAGAGAAATTAGCATCAGAAGCAGGTAATTTGTTTATGAAATTGCTAAGTTCTTTTTTTTATGTTGTAGTTAAATGTTAATCTCTGCTGAAAATTTTCTTATATGCTGGTGAGTGAATTAATTATGTAATTTAAAGGAATTATATGAAATTTTTTATTTATGGTTCCTACAACCATTGCTCAAACTATCTCTCATACTATGCTCATTGGAGGCCATTAATGAGACTTTAAAGGGGTGACAACCAATAGGGATAGAAGAGGAACCCCCATCGTCTAGAACAGGTAATATAGAAGCATCAAGAGATTCAGGGGGAGGACCTCCACTCGAAGATATCACTGGAGAATTGCAGAATATCAAACTTTCAGAGTTTTCCAGGGTTCGCGCCAATGAACGCATGGTTGGAAGGCATGGCAAGGTGTTTTTCTTTAAGGGACTATGCGTCCAACTCAAAGGCGAAGATCACAATTTTTCAGTTAAGAGACAGTGCCTTGAACTGGTGGGGAAACTTCGAAAGACAACTGCATCTTACCCCAGACACAGTATCTTGGGAACTTTTCGAGGAGAAGTTCCGAAGAAAATATGTGCCAGCCTACTATGAGGAACAATAGGTAGGGGCGTTTGATGCCTTAGAATAGGGAAAAAGAACTGTAGAAGAATATGAGATCAGATTTATGGAATTGGTCAAATATGATTCATATATGGATAATGACCAACGACAGGCAGAGTGCTTCATCTATGGATTGAACCCTAAGATAAGAGCTATGGTGCAGATGTGGAAACCATCTTCGGTAGCGGAAGATGTGGAAAATGTGCGTTATGCAGAGGAACACATGAAATTAACTGGGGGTACAAGACCGACATTTCCACATCATCCTAGATTCATCAGGAAGGCCCCTAGGACATTTCCTAGGGAAGGGGGCTCAAGGCCACCACCATATGGTAATAGATTCGCACCAAGGACAATAGATGCAGGGATTTCAATGGAAACGAGTGCAGCATCTCGTTCATCACCAATGACACAGACAGGTCCATGACCATCTCAGGGAACAACTAGTAGGGGCAAGGGTTCTAGGGGAAGGAACTCATTTCAAAGACAGTCACATAACAATGCATAGGTTCAATCTCGTGTTACCTGTTGGGTGTGCGGAGGACCCCATTACTAGCATGACTGCCCAGAGTTACAATCAGGGTTCATGCATAGAGGAGGAAAGGCACTGATGGGGAGAGCAAGTAGCAGCCACCAAATTTATGCAACAGTTAATAATCGTCAGGTCGAACATCAATCCACGGTGGTGGAGTCATCAAGTACGCTAAATCATATCAATGTAAATATTTTATTTGATTCTGGTGCAATAGATAGCTTCATTTCACTTTCTTCATTAGAAAAGACTGGGTTGGCAGCCTACAAGAACAATGACTTTAAACAAGTCGAGATGGATTCGGGGAAAAAACAAGCGGTAGGACCTAGAGTTGATAATTGCATAGTAGACCTAGGAGTGTGTACTACCAGTTTGAAGGTATACGTTACTACTCTTGGGGCATATGACCTAATCATTGGAATGGATTGGTTAGCATATCACTGATCTTTGGTAGATTGCTTCGCAAAGAGGGTTCTTTGTGTCGACGATGATGGAAGACCAGTAGAGATCCAAGGTGTACGGAGAAAAGTGTCATTACGCTTTATCTCAACTATGAAGGTTAAGTGATGATTGAGACAAAGGTGTCGACTATATGTAGTGGAAGTATTGAACGAAAGGAAGGGACCCTCATTGGATCAGTACCCAGTATTGTCAAAATATAAGGATGTTTTCCCAAATGAGTTACCAAGGTTACCTCCTAAGAGGGAGCTTGATTTTACTATTGAGCTAAAACCTGGTGAAGAACCAATTTCCAAAACTCTCTATCAGATGACAGTGCCAGAACTTTGTGAATTGTAAATGCAATTGAAAGAGTTACTAGACTTAGGGATAATAAGGCCCGGTGTCTCACCTTGGGTGCACCAATAATTTTTGTAAAGAAGAAGGATGAATCCTTACGACTGTGTATAGACTACAGGGACTTGAACCATGCTACAATAAAAAATAGGTACCCAATGCCGTGAATAGATGACCTCTTCGATCAGATGAAAAGAGTGTCAGTATTCTCAAAGATCGATTTGCGATCAGGGTATCATCAGTTAAGGATTAAGGAAGGCGATATCCCAAAAACTACCTTTCGAACTCGGTTTGGACATTACGAGTTTTTCGTAGCACCTTTCAGATTGACCAATGTGCCAGCAGTATTCATGAGTCTCATGAACGATGTATTTCGGAAGTACTTAGATCGATTTGTACAAGTCTTTCTAGATGACATACTCATCTATTCCAAGAATGAAAGAGAACATGAGGAACACTTACGAGTAGTGTTGTCCTACCTTAGAGAGAACAAATTGTATGGGAAGCTGTCGAAGTGTTCCTTCTTCTAGAAAGAGATTCACTATTTAGGTCATATCATTTTCGGTGAAGGAATCGTTGTGGACCTAGAAAAGGTAAAGGCCATTATGGAGCGGCCAGTGCCAAAAAATGCCCATGAGGTGAGAAGCTTCATGGGGCTAGTAGGTTATTACCGAAGATTTGTGGAAGGATTATAAAAAACATTGAAACCCATCACCACTTTGCAACACAAGGGTGTAAGGTATGAATGGACAGAAGAATGTGATAGTGCATTCATTGAGCTTAAGAGGTTACTAACTAGTACGCCAATTCTATGAGTCTCGGATATGGAAAAGGGCTTCACAGTCTGCATGGATGCCTCGAAGCAAGGGTTGGGGTCTATGCTAATGCAGGATGGAGGAGTGATAGCTTATGCATCTAGGAAGTTGAAGAAACACGAAGAGATATACGTGACTCATGATTTATAGTTGGCAGCTGTAATGCTAGCTCCGAAACTTTGGAGGCACTATCTTGTGGGGAAAAACTTTGAGCTCAAAATGGACCATCAAAGTTTAAAACATCTCTTCACTCAAAGGGATCTGAATGCTAGGCAAAGGTGATGGAGTGAGTTTATGAGCGAGTATGATTTTGGTATTTCGTACATCAAGGGAAGGGAAAATGTGGTAGGAGACCAGCTATCTTCTCCTTGGTACCCTTAAAGGTCAATCTGAGGGAACATGTGTTGACACAAGTCCAAGGAGACAATTGGTATTTAAAGGTTACTTCAAAGCTCCAGAGAGGGAGGCAGTTAGATCCAAGGTATGAAGGATATAGTCTTGAAGAAGATGGACTGTTAAGATATCAAGGAAGGATGTACATCCCTGAGAATGGGGATATTCGAAGAATCATACTGAAGGAAGCCCATAGAGAACTTTATTGTGTGCATTCGGGTGTGAAGAAGATGTACGCAGATATGAGGAAGCTCTCTTCTAGGTAGGCATGAAGCGCGATGTAGCCCATTTCATCACCAAGTGCCTAGAATGTCAACAAGTGAAAGCTGACCACCATCACCCGGTAGGCCTCCTACAACCACGTGATGTTCCTATGTCCAAGTGGGAAGTCATCTCTATGGATTTTGTTGTGGGGTTGTCGCTCACATCTCATAGACACAATGCCATTCTTGTGATAGTGGATAAGTTAACCAAGAGTTCTCATTTTATTCTAGTTAGAGACACTTACGATGTCACCGATGTGGCAACTTTTTTTGTAAGCGAGGTTATCCATTTGCATGGGATACCTAAGAAGACCGTTTCAGATAGGGACTCCATATTCACTTCTAGGTTTTGGACAAGTTTGCAGTCAACGTTGGGCACTCAATTGAACTTAAGTGTAGCTTATCATATTGAAACATATGGGCAAACTGAGAGAGTAAATCAAGTCATGGAAGACATGCTTAGGATGTATGTCATGGATAATCAAACCTAGTGGGAGAAGTACCTACCTTTGGTAGAGTTTTCCTACAATAATAGTTTTCATAGCTCCATCAGAATGCCACCCTATGAAGCTTTGTATGGAAGTCCATGCAGAACGCCATTGATTTGGGATAGAATAGAAGACTGAGTAACAGTTGGGCCAGAATTGAGTTAAGAGATGGAGGAATAGGTGATTAAGATTAGGCAGAGACTAAAGGAAGCACAAGATAGGCAGAAAAGTTATGCAGATGCACACAGGACCGACCGAAGTTATGAAGTGGGAGACCAGGTTTTCATTCGTATCAGGGATAATAAGAGTACCATACAGTTCAGGAAGGGGACAAAGTTGCCACCTCGATTTATAGGACCATTCAGAATCCAAGAGAAAATTGGACCCGTTGCCTATCATCTCGTACTGCCACCCCACTTGCATAATACTCATAATGTTTTTCATGTATCTGTTTTACGTCATTATGTTGCTGATGAATCACATAAACTAAATTGGAAGGAATTGCAGGAATCGGACATGGGAACTCTCACAGTAGAACCATTATGCATATTGGGTCGTAGAGTCCGACAGCTCAGGAACCATTTGGTAGACCAAGTTAAGGTCCCGTGGGACAAGTATAGTCCAGGATCTGTTATTTGGGAAGATGTCGAGACACTACAATGAGACTATCCCTCACTTTTTTTACCACCTCGAGAATATGTTTCTAGAAGGTTGGGTGTGTGTAACACCACCTTTTGAGTTAGACAGCTAGGATTACCTGAGGCCTATATACTTTATTTTCTAGTCACAATGAAACTATTAAGTGATACACTTAAACTTTAAAATGTATGAACTTTTATGAATGTTTAAATGTTATTGATGATGATGTATGTAATGCAATCTATTATGTGAATGTAAATTTTACGAATGTTTAAATGTTATTGACGATGATGTATATGATGCGACATATTGTGAGAATGTGAATTTAATGAATGTTTAAATGCTATTAGAATGATGTTGGATATGATGCAATCTATTTTGGGTAAATGATAATCTTATGAATGGGTGTCGAAATTGAATTATGGGATATTATGAGATCTATTTCTAACTGGAAAACTTTGATGTTAAGTTGTTGGTACAAGGATACCAAATAGAAATGATGATTGTATGCAATTACATGATGATAATGCATATAAATGTATGAGTTTGTGTTATAGACTAATCTGCAGGTTATGGGATATAAAATAACCATCGTAATGATGATGAAAGTGGATATCATGACCACTAGATGAGAAACATTATGGTATGAATATTGTATGTGAAATTATATTGGTTTGGATGCATTGCTATGATATGTGGACCAGTCCAGGATTTCAGGTGATGACATTGCCCAAAACTAAATAAACAATGACAAAACCCCCAGCAACACGGTGCCACTGTATATTCCATTGTAGGGTGTGGACCCTAGTTATGATTAGGAGGGGTGGAGGCATTTCCCAGCGCGTATCCTCTGAAACCTGAAGTCATGCAAGGACAGTGTTAGCTCACGCTCCCCAAGACGTGTGATGATGACTATCAGTTGCCT
>ML779266.1:198588-234605 GCA_009831015.1 Picea engelmannii
AGTTAGGTCAATATAGTTGACGCTCCAAGATAGTCCAACAGAGGAAGGATAGGAATGGAGATGGAAGTAAGTTAGGGAGGAAGGATGAGTAGAAATAGTTGAGAAAGTATGGAGATTTGTCTTATGGTGGAATTTAATGTTTTGCCTTCTAAAAAGAAAATGTGTATATATGAATATTCATAATTATGTAACTAAACCACAGTTGTCTAATAAAATTGTTGAACCAGATAATTATGATTAAAGGATTTCTCAGACATTTGGTTAGTTTATTGTCTTTTATAAAAGACTAGGCTTGTTGATTAGATTGGATGCATACATAAGTTACTAAAGGGTGATAGTTATTGATTATTAGTACATGCACGAGACTTGTATGTACTAGCTACACATGCATTTCTTGTACATGTACACTAGTATGTATGAGTTTTCTTGACTTACTTACTAATAATGTCAGTTAATTGTTATGAATGTGTGAACCCTGTTTCTTTTCCTTTGTACCATGAGATACCTTAACTTTGGGACGAAGTCTCCTAAAGGGTGGGTGTATATAACAACCCTACTTAAATAGACGTATAGGGATTACTAATTATAATTAATTTGATAATCTGACTGTCCTAATATCTTAGTTAAACAATAATGATTTCTTAATAATATTAACTTATTAATTATTATTAATTAATTGTTCATATCTGTCAATGATTAATTAATTATTAATTGACTCATTAGTTAATTGAGTAAAGAATTAAAGGGGTTAATAGTTTAATTTATTAAAGACTTATGTATACGCGGGGGGGGAGAGAGAAACATTAAATAAGGGGATAAGACATTAAATATAAGGATAAGATATTAATAAGGGGATAAGACATTAAATATAGGGATAAGATATTAATAAGGGGATAAGACATTAAATATAGGGATAAGATAATAATGAAGGGGATAAGACATTAATGAGGGGGAAGAGAGTCGGTGAAGGGGAATATGATGGGAGGTGTCTTAGGGGAGGAGAATTATTATTTTTGGCGGAGGAAGAATTATTGGAAGGGGCGAAGACTGTATGTCTGAGGTGCTTAATTTTCTGGTGTAGGGAGTTTGTTTTATGGGTTTTTGGTGAACCAGAAGCAGGGGGCACCGGTTTGCTGGGGATTTTGGGCACGGGGGCTAGGATATCCTTATGGTATCCTGGAGCTAGGGGGCCGGACAGGCTGCTCCTAGCCACTAGGGAGGAAAACACAATTTTGGGCAGTGTTTGATACAGTTTCAACTTGAGCATTGGACTAATAGAAGCAGCGGGATATAGCATCAGAAGCAGGTATTTTTAATTATGAGTTGCTGAGTTATTTCATGCTGTAGATAGTTTTTTATTCTTGTCGAATATTATATGCTCATATGTTGGCGAATGAATTATTTTTGTATGAGAAAGAATTATATGATTAATTAATTAAATGTTGTACTTTACGGTCTTTATAATGCACCGTCCCTGCATAGTGAGCACTAGTGAATGCGGCCAAGATTGAAATTTCTTCAATATGTGCGTGTATGCATCAAAATTTGACATGGTTAGACTAGAAATATGCCTTGACGGTATGGGAGGGTTTCAAGACTCAAGGATGTTTGATGTCCCGACCACATAATCATTGAGATCGTCCATGTTTTCAACAACGTTAAAAATGGGGTATCTCATATTTTTCAAATGTCGTTGTTTCCATTCATAGAATCTTTGTTGGAACTCTCTTGAAATGTCATGGAACTTCCAATTCCGCCACCATAAATTTCATACACCAACCCCACATATTGAGCACTAGTGCATGGGGCGAACATTGAAATTTCTTCAATATGTGCCTGTATGCATCAAAATTTGACATGGTTAGACTAGACACATCCCTTGACGGTATGGGTTGGTCTCAAGAATCAAGGATGTATGATGTCCCAAGAACATAATCTTTGACATCATCCATGTTTGTATCAATGTTTGTAATGGGCGTCGCATTGTCAAATGTCGTTGTTTCTATATGTAGAACTTTTTTTGAATTCTCTTGAAATTTCATGGAACTTCCAATTCAACTTCCACCAAAAATGTCATGCATGAACCATGCATAAGGATCAGTGAATGGGGCCAACATTCAAATTTCTTCAATATGTGCCTATATGCATTGAAATTTGACATAGATAGAATAGAAACATGCCTTGACTATGTGGGAGGGTTTCAAGACTCAAGGATGTATGATTTCATACAAAAAAAAATTGAAACATTTTCAATGTTGGCCCCATTCACAGGTCATTGTTGCCCATCATGCACTCTATCCCTAGTACAATGTCTTTTAATAGTTGTTTCCTAGAAAATTTGACCCATCATTTCTAAATTTGGATTATTGAGTAACTAAGGGGAATATAGTGTGGGGGTTATGTGAATAATGGTGAGAATGATCATAAGAGAATTTCCATGAGGTAGGAGAATGAATGAATGAGTCACACTTATTGAAAATGTTTAAACTCCCTGCTAATGTGGGGATTTCTTTAATGTTGGAGGATATCAAAGATGTGTCATTGCTACTAAGTAGACATATGTTAGTGAGAGTGATCTCATCAGCTCCTCATCTTCACTCACAGATTCTTTAGAGTATGAGGTTATCATGCCATCATTTTTATTACTGTTGTGATTCACCCACCACAAATGTCATCTTGCACCAACCCCACATAGTGAGCAGTGAATGGGGACAACGTTTAAATTTCTTCAAACTATGCATGTATGCATCGAAATTCGACATAGTTAGACTAGACACATAGCTTGACAGTATGGGAGGGTTTCAATACTCAAGGATGTATGATGTCCCTGCATAATCTTTGAGATAGTCCACATTTGCATCAACATTCATCATGTTGCACCTCTCATTGTCATCATTCGTCATTCCCTTCTATAGAATCGTTGTCAGAACTATCTTGGAATTTTTCATGGAAATTCAAATACACCCATCACAAATTTATTCCACCGACCCCGCACAGTGAGCAATGCATGGGGCCAAAGTTGAAATTTTTTCAATCTGTGCCTGTATGCATCAAAATTTGACATGGTTAAACTAGATAGTTGCCTTGAAGGTATGGGAGGGTTTCGATACTGAAGGATGTTTGATGTCCCTGCCTAATATTTGAGATCATCCATGTTTTCATCAACGTTCAATATAATGGATGTCTCATAGTGACCATAGTGAATTGGGCCTGCCTTGAAGGTGAATGAGCATAGTGAAATTTCTTCCACTGACCCCGCATAATGGGCAGTGAATTGGGCCAATGTTGAAATTTCTTCAAACCGTGCATGTATGCATTGACATTTGACATGGTTAGACTAGACACATGCCTTGACAGTATGGGAGGGTTTCAAGACACAAGGAATATGTATGATGTCCCGACCACATAATCTTTGAGATCCTCCATGTTTGCAACAATGTTCATAATGGGGTATCTCATATTTGTCAAATGTTTTTTTTTTCATTCATAGAATGTTTGTTGGAACTCTCTTGAAATGTCATGGAAGCTCAAATTCAACCACCACAAATGTCATGCACCGACCCCACATAGTGAGCACCAGTGAATGGGGCCAAGTTGAAATTTCTTCAATATGTACCTGTATGCATCGAAATTTGACATGGTTAGACTATACACATGCCTTGATGGTATGTGAGGGTTTCAAGACTCAAGGATGTATGATTTTCCGACCACATAATCTTTGAGATCATCCATGTTTGCAACAACATTCATAATGGATGTCTCATTGTCAAATGTGATTGTTTCCATTAGTAGAATCTTTGTTGGAACTCTCTTGAAAATCCATGGAACTTACAATTCAACATCCACCAAAAATGTCATGCTCCGACCCCTCATAGTGAGCAATGAATGGGGCCAACATTGAAATTTCTTCAATATGTGCCTATATGCATCGAAATTTGACATGGTTAGACAAGACACATATCTTAACAGTATGGGAAGGTTTCAAGAATCAAGGATGTATGATGTCATAAAAAATAATTTTGAAAACATTTCAATGTTGGCCCCATTCACAGGTCATCGTTGCCCATCATGTACTCTAGCCCTAGTACAATGCCTTTTAATAGTTGTTTCCTAGAAAATCCGAATGGTCATTTCTAAAGTTGGATTATTGAGTAACTAAGGGGAATATAGTGTGGGGGTTATGTGAATAATGGTGAGAATGATAACAAGAGATTTTTCATGAGGTAGGAGAATGCATGAATGAATCACAATTATTGAAAATGTTTAAGCTTCCTATTGATGTGGGTATTTATTTAATGTTAGAGGATATCAAATATGTGTCATTATGACTAAGTGGACAAATTTATGTCATCAAATCATCATCTTCACTCACATATTATTCGGAGGATGATGTCATCATATCATAATTTTTATTACTATTTTGATTCACCCACCACAAATGGCATCTTGCACCGATCCCACATAGTCAGCAGTGAATGGGGACAATGTTGAAACTTCTTCAAACTGTGCATATATGCATCGCAATTTGACATGGTTAGACTAGACACATGGCTTGACTGTATGGGAGGGTTTCAATACTCAAGGATGTATGGTGTCCCCACATAATCTTTGAGATCATCCACATTTGCATCAACTTTCATCATGTTGCACCTCTCATTGTCCTCATTCGTCATTCCCTTCTATAGAAACATTGTCAGATCTATCTTGAAATTTTTCATGGAAATTCAAATACACCCATCACAAATTTATTCCACCAACCTTGCACAATGAGTAGTGAATGGGGCCAACGTTGAAATGTTTTCAATTTGTTCCCGTATGCTTCAAAATTTGACATGGTTAAACTAGATAGTTTCCTTGAAGGTATGGGAGGGTTTCGATACTTTAGTACATTTGATGTCCCTACATAATATTTGAGATCGTTCATGTTTGCATCAACTTTCAATATAATGGATGTCACATAGTGAGCATAGTGAATGGGGCTTGCCATGAAGGTGAATGATCATAGTGAAATTTCTTCCAACAACCCCGCATAGTGAGCAGTGAATCAGGCCAATGTTGAAATTTCTTCAAATTGTGCATGTATGCGTCGAAATTCGACATGGTTAGACTAGACACATCCCTTGACTGTATGGGAGGGTTTAAAGAGTCAAGGAATATGTCTGATGTACCAGCCACATAATCATTGAGATCATCCATGTTTGCAACAAATTTCATAATGGGGCATCTCATATTTGTCAAATGTCATTGTTTCCATCCCTAGAATCTTTTTTGGAACTCTCTTGAAATGTCATGGAATTTCCAATTCAACCACCACAAATTTCATGCACCGAACCCACATAGTGAGCATTAGTGAATGGGTCCAATGTTGAAATTTCTTCAATATGTGTGTGTATGCATCGAAATTTTACATGGCTAGACTAGACACATGCCTTGACGGTATCGGAGGGTTTCAAGATTCAAGGATGTTTGATGTTCTAGGCACATAATCATTGAGATCATCCATGTTTGCAACAACATTAATAATGGGTGTCTCATTTTTTCAAATGTCATTGTTTGCATTCGTAGAGTCTTTGTTGGAACTCTCTTGAAATGTCATGGAACTTCCAATTCCACCACCACAAATGTCATGCACCAACCCCGCATAGTGGGCACTAGTGAATGGGGCCAACATTGAAATTTCTTCAATATGTTCTTGTATGCATCACAATTTGACATGGTTAGACTAGACACATGCCTTGACGGGATGGGAGGGTTTCAAGAATCAAGGATGTATGATGTCCTCACCACATAATATTTGATATCGTCCATGTTTGCAACAACGTTCATAATGGGCGTCTCATTGTCAATTGTCATTGTTTCCATCTATAGAATATTTGTTGGAACTCTCTTGAAATGCCATGGAATTTCCAATTCAAATTCCACCAAAAATTTCATGCACTGACCACACATAGGGAGCAGTGAATGGGGAAATGTTCAAATTTCTTCAATATGTGCATGTATGCATCAAAATTTGACATAGCTAGACTAGACACATGCCTTGACTTTATGGGAGGGTTTCAAGACTCAAGGATGTATGATTTCATACAGAAACATTTTGAAAAAATTTCAATGTTGGCCCCATTCATAGGTCATTGTTGCCCATCATTTATTCTAGCCCTAGTACAATGTCTTTTAATAGTTGTTTCCTAGAAAATTCAACCGATCATTTCTAAATTTGGATTATTGAGTAAATAAGAGGAATATAGTGTGGGGGTTCTGTGAATAATAGTGAGAATGATCACAAGAGAATTTACATGAGGTAGGAGAATGCATTAATGAATCACACTTACTGAAAATGTTTAAACTCCCTACTGATGTGGGGATTTCTTTAATGTTGGAGGATATCAAAGATGTGTCATTGCAACTAAGTGGACATATGTTGGTGATAGTGATGTCATTAGCTCATCATCTTGACTCATAGATTCTTCAGAGTACGATTGCATTAGATCATAATTTTTATTATTGTTGTGATTCACCCACCACAAATTTCATATTGCACTGATCCCACATAGTGAGCAGCGAATGGGGACAACATTGAAATTTCTTCAAACTGTGCATGTATGCGTCGAAATTTGACATGGTTAGACTAGACACATGGATTGATGGTATGGGAGGGTTTCAATACTCAATGATGTATGATGTTCCCATGTAATCTTTGAGATCATCCACATTTTCATCAACGTTCATCATGCTTCACCTCTCATTGTCATCATTCGTAATTCCCTTCTATAGAATCGTTGTCAAAACTATCTTTCAATTTTTCATGGAAATGCAAATACTCCCATCACAAATTTCTTATGTCGGCCCCACACAGTGAGAAGTGAATGGTACCGACATTGAAATTTTTTCAATCTGTGTCGGTATGCATCAAAATTTGACATGGTTAAACTAGATAGTTTCCTTGAAGGTATGGGAGGGTTTCAATACTTAATGATGTTTGATGTCCCCGCATAATATTTGAGATCATCCATGCTTTCATAAACGTTCAATATAATGGATGTATCATAGTGACGATAGTGAATGGGGCCTACCTTGAAGGTGAATGATCATAGTGAAATTTCTTCCACCGACCCCGCATAGTGGGCAGTGAATGGGGCCAACATTGAAATTTCTTCAAACTGTGCATGTATGCATCGACATTCGACATGGTTAGACTAGACGCATTGCTTGAAGGTATGGGAGGGTTTAAAGACTCCAGGAATATGCTTGATGTCCCAACCACATAATCTTTGAGATCGTCCATGTTTGTAACAACATTCATAATGGGGCATCTCATATTTGTCAAATGTTGATTTTTCCATCCGTAGAATCTTTGTTGGAACTCTCTTGAAATGTCATGGAACTTGATTGGTTCAATATCTATTGATACCACATACCAGACATTTTGTTATTGACGCATGTTGTCCATAATATATAATATGATCATCGGGACATGTAACACCCCATATATTGGCTTTAGGTAGTTAGAATATTATAGTTTACTCAATTATTAACATTTATTTGAGCTCAGTTAGATTGGGATAAATATTTGAGATATGTACATCTCGACCTAATTATGTATTTTCTGATATTATTTTCATTGTTATATGTTCATGATGTTGATCATTATGTGAGTTGGTTAAACATGTAAAAATACATTTCTTAATTGAACATTAAATATGGATTCTTATATGAAATTGTGGTGTATATGAATGGATATGAGTTATTGGTGAACTAAACTACAGGTTGATGAGCTATGTGATAGTCAAATGACTGTAGTGTTAAGAACGTACAACTTGCCTAGAGTGATTGTTTGATGATGTGACTCTAAGAACAATAGTTGCACATTATGGATTTATGTAGGGTCTTGACCCTAGTTCTATAAGGAGGGGTGGAGGTATTGCCCATCGTTTATCCTTTGAAACCTAGATTCGTGGGAGGGTTGTGTGAAGTCACGCTCCCCTAGACATGTGATGGAAACTGGTAGTTGCCTATTGGGGAAGCTTGGTCAATATGTATGACACTTCTTCTTACTGGTTCTATCTGGAGTTAGGTCAATATAGTTGGCGCTCTAGCTTAGTCCAACAGAGGAAAGGATATGATGGAAGATGGAAGTAGGTTATGAAGGAAGGATGCTTCGATGTTAGTTGAGAATATTGATTGGGGATTAGAGATTCCACTATTGTTTACTCATTTGGTTCCTACCATGTTTAAAACCCTCTTTTTATTTCCTATTGATATTTTAGGTATGATAATGAGTTATTGATGAATTGATTTAATTTTGTTCGTTAAGATTATTAAATGATGCATTACTTGATCTATTGTCCTGCATGTCTTGGTATGATCATATAGGAACTATGCAATAGAGGAAATGGTTGTTTATCGTTAGTAAATGCGTGAGATATGTGTCCTCTAGCTACGCGGACATACCCTACACATGTACACTAGTACAATTAATTAATGTATTAATTATTAAAGTAGATTATTAATTATTTAATTAAATGTTTATTGATTATGTAAATTATATTGCATACAAAATATCTAGAAGCATTAAATACCTTCTTTTGACTTTGATTGATGATTGGTATGATGAATTAAATGAGCATGGCGGGTTTTCATGTACATTTTGGGGAAAATTGGCAAAATTGCATTTATTAGCTAGCATGAGAAGAAAGACTTTGCATTTTGTTTATTGTTGTTGAATGCAAGTTATTTATATTTTAGTTTTATTTTAATCTTTTCCCAAAAAATCTAGATAAGGGAGGTTGATGGATAATAATGAGGGTGGTTGAGGATAATTGGGGAAGGGTGTATGGAAAATTGATAAATAGGGAGAAGAATTGGTGAGGAAGGGGGGATTGGGAGGTTTGAGCATGATGAGAGGTTGTGAAATATTTGGAAGATATATTTCTTATGATGGTTTTCTGTGAGCATTGGTTCTTTGCTATTCTTGGATTCACGGGCACAGAGAGCCAAGAAACCAAAAGGTTTCTTGGAGCTAGGAAGTCAGCTAGAGACATAGTTGGCTGGGAGGATTCTGTTGTTTCACTTTGGGCAAGTGGGAAAAGAATACTTGTAAGTGCCTAGGACTACATTACAATTGATGAGCTTCAACAAACTAAGGACGAGGTATTTTTCGATGGTATTTTGTTATTGATATTTTGGATATACTTATGTTTTAAGTTCTGAATCTTAGAGTTAACCTATTACTTATTTCATCATGTTATTTAGATTTATCATTGAGAAAATGTAGAAGAATTGTATAAATGAAAATCAATGAAATTATGCTAAACCAAAGTTGTTATTGTGTATGTATTTAATGAATGATTAATTTTTTAGCATCCTGGATGGGTGTTACAAGACATGAATCTATACTTTGATACTCCATTCTAATGTACTTCATAATGGCATGTAAATATCGATATGTGTGAGGTAAAATATTTGACAAGGGTAACATAAATTCACATAACAATCTAAAACATAAAAAAATAAATAGTTAATGTAAAGAATAGGGATTGTACATATTTCATTTTTATTTTACACATTAATTAACACTGAAACAAATGGGGAATAGTCATACTTTATGTACATGTGAATAAACATATTACATACCTTAGGATCTATGTCATAGAAGTGTTAGAAAAATGATTCGTAACTTTCAGGTTCACCAAGAACAATCTAGTGGAGAGAATATTTGATCTTGAACCTTTAAAAAGTCATTTATTTTCCTTTTCAATCGGAGGTCCATCATAAATACCATCACTACTGTCCCCATGATCCTCATCTGGATGACCGAATAAGTATTGAATCATTTGATTTGTCTCATCATCTTGAACTATGTTATTATTATCATCTACTTCCATGGGATCATTAAATTGATCTTCATTATTTGCTTCAACTTCTTCATCTTGTACTACAACATCATTTATGCTACTACTTGGTGCTTTGTGCATAAAGTTAGGGGGAAATGTAACTTTATAATTACAAACAATCATGAAAAATTAGTGCATGTATAAAACAATATAAAAGTTTGAGAGTACAATAAATATTAAAACAGATAATGAATGTATATACCATGGGACCATATTCGTTTGATCCCCCATCCATGTGCCCATATTTTCTACAATGTTTTTTATCTATTGCTGATAAAAGTCTTTTGGGACGTCTAGTACAATAATTTTTGCAAGGGAAATAACCTTTACCATCAACCATTTCACCCTCTTTAATTCTTTTCCCAACTCTAATGTTTTCTGACATTCCTCCCCACATACTTATACTAAAAAAAATACATGCTTTTTGTTCACTGAGAAGATCCGCAAACCCTTTTTTAAGTGTTGTTAATATAGAAAAATTGTCGCAACATCCTTAAAATGAAACATATTTATATATTTTATAACGTCGCAATTTCGACGATCATTGACTAAATCAAATTTGACTTGGTCAAAATACTAGGTGATCATTGGAGGGATAAAACCTAGCTTCTACAACGTCGCAACTGTGACAACTATATTCACAAACGTGGCAAGAGAGACGACTATGTCACAAATGTGGCAAGAGAGATGACTATGTGGAAAAAGTGGCAAGAGATAATACAATGTGGCACGAGAGACGAAAACATGGCAATAGCAATGTTATCGGGAAATATGAAAAAAACAATTTAAATATTCCTCTATTTTTCGACAGTATGGCCAATTTTCTCCATAACGCCGCAAATAGAACATCAAAATTTTCACAATATGTACTAGTGAAAGGTTGAAGTTACTCCTTCATGACATCCTCATGCTCCAATGTAGAATATTAAGGACTATAACAAGTTCATTGGAAAATTACCTTTCCTATGGATCAATTCTTAGAAAGTTTGAACTTCCTTTCCATTATGTGCACTAGATGGACCTAGAAGTCTCCCTCATTCTCCACCTAGATTAGAGTCCAATCAATTACATGCTAAGGTTCAGGAATATACTTTTAAGGAAAGAAACATGAAACATATTATGCACACAAATTGATGAAGGAAATGCAAGAATATATGCAATAAGTCCAATCCTCTCTAAGAATTCAAATTTCCCACAGAAGAGGACTACAAATTTCGAGCAGATTACCAATTTTAGTGAAATTTTCTTAGCGTTCACTTTCAAGAAAAAATGCTTTCCCACAAAAACCTCTCTATGTGCTCTACCCTTCCATGAATAAATTTTCCACCTTTCCTATGAAGAATTTAATTATACTTTATTTTTACCATATTTTGTTCCATTTTCTTTAATTGTTCTCACCCAACAATTACTCTATCTATTGGGTTGTCCCATCTCACTATAATTTTTCACTTTCTTCCATAACATTTTTTAAATGTTATCATCTTTAAAGATGCTCGATACCCATCATTATACAAAAACTGAACCAAATGGAGGTAGTATTCCCACCTAGAGAGAGTCTACATTACATACATCCTCAACATATATTCAATCACCTAATTGATCCTCTTTATCTTTCCATTTGACTCTGGGTGATATAAAGTACCAAAATTTAAATTTTTCCCAAATCCCTTAAAAAATGCTTTTAAAAGAATTGATGTAAAATTGAGATCTCTATCATATACAATTCCCTTAGGTAGACTATGTAGCCTATAAATTTCTCTCATGTAAATTTATACAATGTCGGTTTCTTTATGTGTTAGCTTCATAGGATTAAAATAGACTGCCTTTGTTAATTTATCCACCAGTACCATGATGGAATCATCTTTCCTTACAGTCTTTAGTAGTTTTATAATAAAATCAATTATAGAAACTTATCATTTCCACTCAAGAATGGAAAATGGTTGTACAAATATAGTTGGATGTGTGTTCTCATCCTTTACCTTCTAACATTCCATTCACCTAGATATTGAATCAACCACATCATTATTCATGCCTAGCCAAAACTATCAACCTCTTATAGGTTCAAATGTTTTCTCATATCTTGGATCCATAGAATAAGGCACATTATGGATTTCTCTTAACAATATAATTTTCATATCTTTTAATTTAGGTACATATACCCTTCCCCTACACATGAGGACTCCATCCTCTTTCAACTGATAATCATTAAATTTCTGTTGAAAACTAACTTGTTATAATATTTCTTTTTCTTGCAAATAATGTTTATTTGAATCTACAACTTACAAAATTCTATCTTGTAAATATAAAATCTACATGTTTATGGATATAACATGCATCTCATTCACTCTCCTACTGAGTGCATCAACCACTTTGTTCTATTTAACTTTAAGATTATTTATATCAAAGTAATATTCCCTGAGAAATTCTAACTATCTAACTTTCTTGGTATTTAAATTTGGTTTTCCAAACAAATATTTCATACCACTATGCTCTATACTCAGTTAAAAAACAAATCCCAAGAGATAGTTCCTCCACATATTTGTGACATGAACTATGGCTTCAAACTCTATGTTTTGTGTGGCATAGTTCATCTCATGTTATTTCAACTACCTTGACTCATAGAATAGCATGTGCCCATTTTGAGTATGAAATCCACCAAACCCTTGTTTTCATGGATCTATGAACACTCTAAAGTTGTGATTTGTATCAATGATATTTAGTGTGAGTGAACTTGTTAACAAATATTTCAAATGGTAAAATATTTCTTCACATTCATAAGTCCATTCAATTTTTACACCTTTCTTTTGCAAAGAGGTGTGTGCAATCTTTGAAAATACCTCAATAAATATTTTGTAATAACATACAAGTCCTATGAATGATCTGAACTATGTAACAACCCTTTGTGTTGTCCATTATCTAATTTCCTTAAACTTGTTTGGGTCCACTGTGATGTCCTCCTTTGATGTAATATGGCCTATGTAGTGGATATGCTTCTGATAAAATGGGCACTTTCTTAGATTTACATATAACTGATGCTCCCTTAAAACCTGTAGGACCACCCTCAAGTGGTGCTCATGCTCTTATTCAAAATTGAAATAGATGAGAATATCACCGAAGAAAATAATTACATTATTTCCTAGATACTCTTTGATCACTCCATTCACCATGAACATGAAGATGGTTGTTGCATTTGACAACCCCAAAGGAACCATTACAAACTCATAATGACCATACCTTGTTGTAAATGTTGTCTTTTTGATATCTTCTTTTTTTATTTTCACCTAATGATATCCCAACCTGAGGTCTATTGTACTTATGCTTACACTGAGATGGTGGGGCAAATCAGTATAATATATATTTTACTTTAAATGAGAATTAATCAATCATTCATTAAATTTAAAACAATAACTGTATGTAAACTCAAATTAGAATACACGTAGTTTAATTTGGAAATGCTTTTGGGAGAAAACCTCAAAAATTATGTTTATAAGTATTTGCAGGAACCAATATATTGTTACAAATCTTGTAGGAACCAACCTACTAGAGACACCAATCTCTTTAGTTGAGCTCCAAATCAACAATATATTGTGTAGGAACCAACCTAATAGAGACACCAATCTCTTCAGTTGAGGACCAACTTAACAAGATATTGTCTAGATACCAACCTAATAGAGACACCAATCTCTTTAGCTTAGCACGAAATCAGAAAAATATTGTATAGGAACCAACCTATTGGAGACAAGAATCTCCTTCACTAAGAACCAATTCATTAAGACCTATACAGGTACCAATATAATATATCTGTACACATAGTACTTCCAACACCACCTGCATACTTCGTGTTTCATGCATTTCACAACATCATCATATTGTTAACATTCATGCTCAAGTGCCTCTCCTTCCTTCATATTGCAGACATATATTCAAACCCTAGTCATATTTTTCCTTCAACCCCTAGTGAACCTCAAACAATCATTCCCAGAATATAATTTCAAACTTTAACATCGAAACCTTAAAACAATGCACTTTTCAACATGATATACCTTTGTCCTTCATAGTGCACCCTTAAAATTCCAAGAAAAATCATCTTACACACCTTTAGACTCCAAGAATACTCCTCATATGCTCGTTTTCACCTTAGATCTCTTTTTCACACTTGTACTTACTCTTATTTATTGGATTCTATTGAAATGAACACAACTATCCTATATTTAGAATGTTTATGCATTCACTTATGGGGTCGACTTGTAAAACTCGTTGGGTTGACCTCTACTTTATAACTTAGATGACCTGATAGAATATTTTATACATATTCATTCTGATGGATTTAGAGGGAGTTCCATATACCATTGGAAACGACCTAAAATAAAATTTTCAACCATGTATCCTATACTAAGATAGGTCTTTAGAGTAAAAATGTCTTCAATTACAGGGTATCCAAACTAAGCATCAAAAGTTGAAAACAAATATTTCCAGCAATATCCATCTTGCATTGTTTATATTGGACATATGTATTCTCCCCCCTGTATTTCACATCAATGACCAAAATATTTCTAAAAATATCCCCCTTTTTCAGTGATGGAAACCTTTATTCAATTGTGTAATACTCTCACTCTTTGCAACTCTCCTTGAGTTTGCAATTATTCCTATGTCTACAACTTCTCCCCCTTTGAAATCAATGGAAAAGGGTTGCTTCCCCTAAGCTTGTGCTTCCCCTTAATGCTGATATAAGAGGGATATCACTCTAAACTTTCATTTACTTTTCCCATAAAACTTTTTTCTCATTTGAATTCATCAAGAACATAAATATTTCTCGAGGTTCTATTTTAATTTTCCACTAATATTCTTGAACAGTCTTTCCTTATCTCACATCCTTTAGAATGAAATGTGAGGTTGTAACCTTCATCACATATTTTATTGACACTTATAAGATTGTTTTATAACCCTTAGACATACAATACAGAATGTGTTTAGGTATTTCCATTATCAAGGTTCATGATACATTTTCTAGAACTATCCATGCAACAAAATTATCCCCAAAGGTAATGTTATCTCTTTTTTCTTTCTTTATGGTGAGAATTTTTTTCATCCCCTATCATGTGTTTTGAACATCCACTATCAATGTAACATTGGATTACTTTGGCTTGAGCATACATTAAAATTCCACATTATTCCTTCTTTGGTTCTTCTTGCTTCCTTTTCCACACTTTTGTGTATTCTTCTCTATGCTTCGTAAGAACATCTTCTTCCTTGTTTTTTTAGGAGAATTTATTTCATTTCTTCTATAGTCATTTCCTATGTGCCAATAGTTATTTCACTTATAACATTCAATATTGTAATCAAGTAGTAGAGCAAATGAATTGTAGTTTCTATAAACAAACCCATGGGAACTTCTGGTTTTGTTTCTCACATAATCACTTTTTGAGGTATTATAAGTGTTATAACATTGAGTTCATTTAACCATAGAAAATATCACAATATTGTTACCCAACCATAGGAATGCAACCAACCCCGAGCATCGTAACCTTTGACATATAGAATGATTCTGGAAGCAATACTAATTCCAAAGGATAACCAAGAGAGAGAGAGAGAGAGTGCACCTTTCTCCAAAGGTAGCACACCAAGTAGAAAGTCCCAAACCATAGGCCAATACCAGTGACGAGCTACAATTGTTACATCTGCACTCTTCCTCTAGACTTGTGCACCACTTTCTTAAGTGTGTGTGTGTTATCAAATGAGATGAAGCACCTTCTACTTATACTAATCTTCCCAGGTGAACATGTGTCTCTTCAAGTAGGGACGACCTATCCTTTTCTCAATATAATACTTCAATATTACTTATTTTTCTGATCCAACTTGTCTTCCATGGTTTTCACAGATCTATTTATGTTTTCTCTTCCTTTCAGAATATTCTATTCTAGTCAAATTCTTATCCATGGAGGTTAATATCTCTCGCATCTACCAAAATATCGACACTCCCTCTTCCATGATGTTCCCTTATGGTCTTCATAGCGTTTCTTTCTATTCCATTATCCTCTTGTCATGGTTACATAGAACATGCTACTGGTAGCATCATTACATCACACATGGCTACACCCATGTGGACCTCTCAATCTTGTCTAGGGGCCACAACCCACTAGAGAACACTAGAGATACACCTCATAGTGTGTTACCATCATCGTCATGGGCTACACCCGCATGACATGCTCACCGATGGCCACACTCATGTCATGAGTATCATCATTACTATCATCATTATCCATCCATCTCACATGGAATAATACCTACATGGTATTAGAGACCGTTAGCATCACCAGAGCTACACAATATATCTCATGATCATCCAGATCATATTATGAGAAACACCATCACAATCATACAGGTTCTCGATTATGCCACTAGCATACCCGATTTTTTCACTAGTGTAGGAATAAATCAACATACCATACCATATCAATGGAGTATCCTACAACTCAGCATAAATCCTACAACTTGACATGAATCCTATGACTCAGCACAAGGCCTACAATTTGGCATGAAGCCTACAACTTGACACAAAGCCTACAACTCAAAATGAATCCTACAACTTGGCACAATGCCTACAAATCGGCATGAAGCCTACAACTCGACACAAATCCCTACAACTTGACATGAAGCCTACAACTTGGCAAAAAGTCCTACAACTCAACACAAAGGCCTACAACTTGGCACAAATTCCTACAATTCGGCATGAATGACTATAATATTCTTCTTTTGGAATTCTTCCATGAACTCCATTGAATTAACAGAATCCTTCAACCATGATTTGGTCTACTGCATTTCTCTATGCATATTGCAATGTGTCACAAAACCTTGCTTCTTCCAGATCACTCACTCCCTCTGAAGTTTGAATCCCTATGAGTCCTTTAAAGTCTTGATTTTCTATGGTAACCTTCCTGGATAATGTAGGATAACCTTCTCAAAAACGAAACAACAAGAAAAAAATTATTTTCAATATAATATCATTTTATATAAGAACACATCAATTTCATGGTAATTCATTATAGCATTACCAAGATGTCCTACCTCAGAACAAGAATAATAAATATCTCCTAGAGGATATGTTAGTCCATATTTCAATTAACTACAATAAGTATTTATATTAATAGTACATGATATTAATTATTCATTTGTTCTTAGAATTAATAAAACATAAAGGATTGCAATACTCAATTAAGAAACAATAATAAAAATATCAAACCTGATATGAAAACTTGGAGTCTGGATATTTTTATGCTAAAGTTTCTTTTCTTGTGATACAAGTATTCTTTCCAACATGGAGAGTGTGTTGCTCCTCTAAATTTATTATATTTGATATATTCCTGGCTCTACGATTGCCTCTTGGACAAATATCCCCTTTCTTTCTAGAGATTCATATCTGTAGTAGTTTCTTTTTATTGTTTCTCCTACTCCATGTTCATGTTCTTGGAATCTCCAAGAATCAAACTCTTCATCCTTTGATGATTTCTCTTCAGTATGTGGTTCCATAATTTTTCCCTTTTTTATTTATAGCTCGATGATGACAATAATTGTATTCCATGCTTTGCCAAGAGTCCATGATTTTTTTGCATCATTATGATTTTATGGAGGAAGTCATGACTGTCTTTGACTTTGACCTTGACCAATATTTTAACTTTGACAATTCAAACCTTGAATTGGACCCAAAAATACAAATTTGACATTTTTGATGGGTGAGGAGACTAGGTTATGTGTTGGGTTAGGGAGAACTAGGATAACTAAAAATTATTCCCAATACTTCACATAAAATTTCACTCCAAATGGTACTGCAGCTGGTGTTGGTACTCCAATTGGTGTTGCAACTGGAACTGTAACTGTTGGATTACTAAGAGGGGGGGTGAATCAATAGTAACGTAATTATAGTCATTTTTCTCTAAATAATACAAGTGTTATATCAATGTAGAATTATTATCCAATAATGAGCAATCACACACATACACAATACACTAGTGTTTTACGTGGAAACCCAAATCAAGAGAAAAACACAGAATGTTTTATCTTAGACATATTGAAGAATTACATTCATTGGAAGAAACAACTTCCTTTGTTTTCTAGCTGCAATTGGAAGGAGGCTCCAACCCCCTATTTTCTCAGGCTACAACCTGAGGGAAGTTCCAACTCCCCAATTCCATGGCTACAACTAGAAGGAGGCTACAACCCACTATGTTCTTCGGCTACAACCGAAAGGTGGCTACAACCACATGTCCTTGCCCTGTCCAACCACCTTGAAGTAGAAGTATAATGATGGAACCACTGTCACACTATCACTGTGATATATATTGTTGTAAACATGTACCAATAAACCTAAACCATGAATCAACCATGCATCAACCTGTACCTCAACTTGTAATCAACCTGTACCATAAACAAGTGCATCAACCATGCACCACCCTATACCAAATAATTTGTAATAAACCTCTTGTATATGATCACATACCTGCAAACCTTCCTCAACTTTAACAACAAGAGACTGACATTTTCATCAAATGTTTCTTTAGTCTCACAAAACTAGTTTTGGATTAGTCAACAACCCTAACTTGAAATAATCGTAACTTTGTACATGTAATTAATAAAGATATGAAACTGATATACAATTTTATTTAGTTTGTTTATGCAATTCCTCCAGGTGTCACTACTTGGAACCTCTCAGAAAAAGTGTTATGAAAAAAATGGCACACCTTGCTTAATTCTGGCTTATTCTAGAGAGCGAACTTGTAGAGAAATCCCCACACAAAATATTTTTTGAATTGATATGAAACTATTATAGAACATACTTAAGACTATACTCTAACCACCACATTTGGTATTACTGAATTTTGATCAGCTATGAAGAAGGTATGACGTTTTTACCCGAAACACCTATTTTTGACTAGTTTCAGGACTAGCCACAAACCCTATTTTCGACAGAGTGTAAATCCAAAAATACAATGACCCACAAGATGATTTTTTTACCACATATACTTGGATATGTTTCCTGAATGGAATAGAAATTTTATGGTCTAAATCACTATATAAAAAAATTTATTGCTAAAATGGTGAGATGAGCTAAAAAAAACATACCTTAGAAAGCATCATCAAAAGAATTTATCCTTCCTTGAATTCCGGTCTTCTTTTCTTCACTTTCCTCAGAAATTTAGCTTAGATATACTTTTGTTACCTCAAACACCTATAGGAATTCAATATTATCAAGTCTTTCTTAAATGAGAGAGCCTTGCCTCTTATTTATACTCTCCAAGTGGCTTCCTTAAAAACATCTTCTAGGTCACTTTGCCCACTTTCCTTATTTTAGGGTTAACCCACTTCTAATTTGTCCATTAAATTTATTATTGAATTAATTTGTTTTGTATTCACTTTGAATTATAATACATTCATCACTTCACTTTAAATGACTTTGACTACTTTGACCTTTTGGGGCTTCTAGATGACATATGAGGGTCCTCCAACTTTGTAAGGCCATAAATCTCAAACCGTGAGGATATATGTGACATTACACATACCACCAGAAATGGAATGAAATGTAATATCCATATAGAATAGTATTACTTGAAAATATATCAAAATGCATACTGTTACCCATCAAACAAACTTGGGTCCATTAACCAAACCTAGGTTCTCCAAATTCTCATGGCCATAAATCTCTAATCGTGAGGAGTTATGTGATGTTTCACATACCACTAGAAATTGCATGACAAGTACTATCCATATAGGATAGTTTCACTAAAAAATTCATTGGCGTTCATCTCACTATTCCACAAATAAGCATGGGTTCTCTAACCATACTTCTAAGGTAACTCAATCCACAAAGTGTCTTCCCATGAGGGATTTCACCATAAGGGGACCACTTTGGATTTCATCCATTTCTATTTATTATAAACCATGAAAAGAAAATAACAAGTCATCTTTACATCAAACAATATTGGGTCCATTACCCAACCTTTGTTCTATGGGGATTTATTCAAGGGTTGACATCAATGACAACCAACCTTAATCAACAATCTCCCCCTTTGGCATTAATGGCAACACTCTGATGCAATATTGAAATCATATCACTCATGCTCCCCCTGGAACCATCCCTTTTTCATCTTCCTCTGTCCTCTACATCTAATAAATCTCTCCCCCTTTGTCATCACTGGAAAAGGTATCTTTCCATCCAGGGTTTCTCCCCCTGACTGAACTGTCCTCTTATGGTGCTTCCTCATGTAAATCTAAGACATATAAGATAAGAATTAAAAAATAATTCATTTTGCAGTAGACATAACTCCAAGTCTTTGGAGAAGATATTCAAAGGATTTCCATGGAAGTGGTTTTGTGAAGATGCGTGCCACTTGTTCTTTTATACCCACATACTCAAATATGATGTTCTTTTCTACAACCTTCTCCCGTAGAAAGTGATACTTTATTGGAATGTTCTTCATCTTGGAGTGCATCACCGAGTTATTCGAGATATTGATGGCACTTGTATTATCACACTAGATTGGAATGAGCTCATCATACTCAACTTGTATATCTGTCAGAGTTTGCTTCATCCAAAGAACCTGTGTACAACATGATGTTCTTGCAATATACTCTGCCTCAGTTGTAGATAAAGATATTGATGATTGTTTCATGATTAGCCATGATACTAAACACTCACCTAATTAGAATGTTGTTCCACTGGTGCTTCGTCGGTCATCAATATAGCTTTCCCAATCTGCATCTATGTAGGCAATAAGTGATAGATCCTTTCCTTTTGGATACCATAATCCAAACTCTTTTGTTCCTTTGAGATATATGAAAATCCTCTTCACTGCTAACACATCTGACTCCTTTGGTGCTTCTTGAAATCATGCCACTTTGTAATGATCCTTCTCGTTACGCCGACAATCCTTTTATATCAAGTGCAAATTTTTTTTTGTTTAAGGTGTGTGCACACGTGTAAAAAGGAACAGACACACTTGACTCTACATCGCCATTCGATGACTAACAAGACGCAACCACGATGATCACAACAAGAAGACATAAGGCACACAACAAGTAACTGCAAGCATTAAACAACATACTGTGTTATGTACAGTACGAACACAGATGGAAGAATCCATAGTAGTAGATTTTACTGTTTTTGCACAGGAAAGCATGGCGTTTAATCTTAGTTCTCTGCTCCGGAGAGAGAGAATGTCAGATAGACTCCTGGCCAACTACTTAGGCAAAAACTAGTAATCTCTGTCAGGAGGTCGCAGTGGTGGGAACTCTGCCTTTAAAGAGCCCGAGACTACTGATACGACCTTAGAGGTGTGTCACAAGAGTAGAAACCCTTCCTTTAAAGGGCCTGAGACTCTTAATACAGCACTGGATTCTTTACACAAAAATAATTCACACACACAGACTTATATACAGAGAGAATAGCTATATCAAATCGAAGAGTCTGATATCATACAACTGTGAGTTTGGACAATTCCAATTATAGTACTAACCCTGAAATTAACTAACAATCTCAATACTTCCTATATGTTACATATACCATGAAATTACAATAACATTATCTTAACAACCTCACATCTTATGTTATAAAAACCTTGCAACAAAAAACATCAATCACCAATAACATTACTCCTTGTATGCTATCAATGCAATGAAGTTACAAAAACTTTACCATAAAATAAATCAACATTACATTTATATTACCATAACCTTGCCAATGAATTAATTAATAAAAAGAAATCATTACCGTAGCATTTAACATGAAGCATTACATTACATGCTTCTTCCATTGCGCGCAAGTCTCATTCATCAGGCAACATGTCATTCAATTCTTAAATAATCATGGGCGCGAGAATAAGTAAGTTTAAGCCATCATTAGAAATAACTTTATAAAAACTAAATATCTAGATCCACCATCTACTACATAAATCCTCAATGCGTAAAAACTAAATCTATGTCAATCATTCACTACATACTAACCACTGCTCAAGTAGTGATAACTAAAACCATYGGTATTGCATCCATAAGGCCATAAGGTGCCATCTAAAACAACACTAAATATTCATCAATAAGSCATTCGAAACTTCGCCAAGGTTAACATGTAAGTAACATCAACAAATTTCCACTGACCCCACTAGATATACTCTAGCATGCAAAGGTTTTTTTTTACACATCTATCAAATTTGTATTTCCAGAATGACAAATAAATTTGCAGTGCCAAATTAGGTTTTTATAATACTATAAATCCTACGATGAACAAGGGAATTCAAATCTAAATTCAACTAACACACAACAATGATGACGATTTCAACTTGGATTAGTAGAAATTTGATAGTGGATCATAAGAAATTAAATATTTAAATAAAACAATGCATTTTTGTTGTGACTACTTATGAAATGATTCAATAATACAAATCCAAATGGTATAATAGTTTGGATGAGACTCATCAAAGTCAACTCCGGATTTTCCAAACTTCATTGACGATAGATTTTAAATATCATACGAAAATCTAAACTTAAGAATTGACAAAATTGACAGCAAACAATGAATAACAGAAAGCAGGGTCTCTACATTTTGATTAGCAACAATTCATGGCAAATTTTGATTTCCAACTTTGCAAAAATATAAGGCAACGAATAAGTAAACTTCTGATCTCTAAATTTATAAACAAATTTGGCAGCGAACACTTGAATTTTTCTGAATTCTGGGTTGTAATTTAGAATGGTAGTGAATGCATAATTTTCTGAATTCTGAGTTGTAAATTGAAATCGCAGCGAATACATAATTTTCTGAATTCTGAGTTGTATTTTAAAATGGAAGCAAACAATTAAATTCTAAATTTCTTCTTGGAAAATGAAATTTCTCTTAAAAATAAAGTCGATTGCCCATTATGCCAAAATTGAATTCTCAGATCTAATTTACAAAAATGAAATGCCCATACATCTATTGCCAGAACGAATTCTCAGATCTAAATTTACAAAACAAAAATTCCCACAGTGATACACAAAACGCCCACAAAAGTTTATAAATGCCCACAGTCATCTAAAAACGGCCACATCAATATAAAAACACCCACAAAATTTTATGAATGCCCACAGTCATCTAAAAACGGCCACATCATTATAAAAATGCCCATAGAAGTTTATGAACGCCCACAGTCATCTAAAAACGGCCACATCATTATAAAAACACCCACAAAATTTTATGAATGCCCACAGTCATCTAAAAGGGCCACATCATTATAAAAACACCCACAGAAGTTTATGAACGCCCATAGTCATCTAAAAACGACACATCATTATAAAAACGCCCATAGAAGTTTATGAACACCCACGGTCATCTAAAAACGGCCACATCATTATAAAAACACCCACAGAAGTTTATGAACACCCACAGTCATCTAAAAACACCCAGGGTAATATAAAAACACCCACAATGATATGGAAACACCCACAGTGATACAAAAACGCCCTCTGTAATATTTCAACGCCCACGACAATATGAAAATGCCCACAACAATATGAAAATGTCCAGATTAAAACAAAACGCCCACGGCAATATGAAAATGCTCAAATTAAAACAAAACGCCCACGACAATATGAAAATGCCCAGATTAAAACAAAATGCCCACAGCAATACGAAAATGCCCAGATTCAAACAAAATACCCACGACAATATGAAAATGCTCAGATTGAAACAAAACGCCCACGGCAATACGAAAATGCCTAGATTCAAACCAAACACCCACAACAATATTTAAAAATGCCTCCGGTCAGATATAAACGCCTAAACATCACCAATAAGAAATTGCAGCCAATAATAAGAGAATGCCAGAGCCAAGGATAACTCATCGAAAGGATTATGGGGTTATAACAGTCTAGGCGTAGAAAACAACAAGGAAATGGGATGATCCAAAATTCAACACATCAATAATCATCATAAGGATTCATATACAACTTTAAACAATTTTCCCTTTATTCTTAAACAAACAAATGCACTTGCGTACCTGTGACCGACGACAAATAACCGAAGATGCTATCCCGCACTTGAGCTCCGTGCCGCTCCCACTCGCCGACCGTCGAGACCTCACCGGTACCTCCCAGCCAACGCTAGGGGTACTCTGCTTCCCCCTTAGCTGTAACGACCTCCTCATTATGACAACAACTCTTATAACAGGTGGAAATTTTTTTAATTTTTTTTTTGTTTTTTGTGTGTTTAAGGTGTGTACGCGCATGTAGAGAGGGAAAAGACACACTTGAATCTACGTCGCCACCCGACAACTAACAAGATGCAGCCACGATGAACACAACAAGAAGACATAAGGCACACGACAAGTAACTGCAAGCATTCAACGACATAGACAAAAGGAAGAATCCATAACAATAGATTTTACTATTTCTTCACAGGAAAGCAGGGCATTTAATCTTAGTCCTTTGCTCCGGATAGAGAGAAGGTCAGATAGGCTCCTGGCCGACTACTCAGGTAGAACTAGTAATCTCTGTCAGGTGTGTTGCAAGAGTGGAAACCATGCCTTTAAAGGGCCCGAGAGTCTTGATACGGCATTGGATTCCTTACACAGAAAAAATCACACACACAGACTTATATACTAAGGCTACTTGGAGGTGTGTACATCCCGCCCGACACCATCAATACCAAAAATGCTAAAACTAACAACACCCATGATTAACTGAGATTCATTCTATCAACCACATTCCATTTAACCAAGGGTGAGAGTACTTCTTACTATTAACCATCATACATTAACTCTACTTAACCATGCAGTAATAATATAGCTCTAAATCAATCCATCATCATCAATACTTATTGGCGCAATAAAACATTCACTCTCTGTGCATGGTGCAAGGGTTGTTATTCCAATAATCAAAGATAAATCTATAATGCTAGTAAACATTGGGATCCACCCATCCTATACATCTATAATCATAGCACAACAATAATCAGTATTTTTATCAATCAATCGTCCACGTTTAACGGTTCGTCAGGCCTGAAAGTAACAACTCTAGTACAATCACAAGTCCACTTAAGTAAAGGCGTAAGAGAACCAGTTCACTAAATCAGTTATATATCATATGATTGAAAGGTGGGAGAGCATTCTATTCATTAATCCATCATTCATTAGCAATTTTAGTGGCACAAGTAAGAAGTGTTAGATCAGCTTACATTACAATTATAATTTATTTCTCACAAGAAGTCTAATGTCTACATCAAGCACTCTCATTACATAATAATTTAAAGAACGCATGAAGGCTATCATCTAGTACAACTTTCCTTACATTACATTCCAGATGAGTAGAAGACTAAGGTCCATCGAAATCATTCAACGATAAATATGTATGCGCACAAGTAATCTAAGCAATTTATACAATCCATATGTCAACTTTATTTAAAGGCGCAGGAATAAGAAAATACATAATCCAATCCTTTGTAAATTCTTACACATTTTAGCATTTACACTTTTTTATTTAGTTCTGTCACTCTCTCTTATATGAATTCCTCAACACCTACATACAATACCCACTTTTTTTCTAGTACCATAAATGGACAAGGAAATTCTTACGCGCAACTAAAAGGTATAAATCATCCATCAAAACAATTAATGTCCTTAACCTAAAAATTATATCATCTCCTGCGTACATCTAAAAATAGTGGAGAAGTAAAGATATAAATAATCAATCCCATTCAACATTTAAATGACACCAGTTCAAGGTCAGAAGGTTGGATTAAATAGCTATTTTACCACTCAATTTCTAAGGTGAAAAGTAATAAATTTTAGTAGAAATTAAACCTGGAGTAACTGGATGGAAGGACACTAAAAAAAAGGTTAGGTAGTGATAGTTTCACCCAATTGGAATACACGCATGATTCCCTCAATGGTAAAGAAAATCGTGTAACTAAACTTGCAAATGCATATTCGATTTAGAAGGGAAAATCAAACTCCTGATCTGAATCACTAAGGGTGTGAGGAATTCTGGCGCTAGGTAAGATTGGGTAACCCCAAAAAGACTAAGGACATGGCGGAGGTAAGGGATTGCAGTGACACACAAGGGAGGGCGATGTCTATCCTGAAGACTACCATCGAATGGCAATGACCAGACCCAAAATCCCAGCACCATGGTCTCACAAATTCAAAGGGAAGTTCTCTACAACACTGGACAACTCATACAACCACCATATGGATCGTGGGTGAAGAATAATACCCAGGGAAAAGAGAATAGTGGACCAGTTAGTGGAGATTCGACCTAGTGAATAATTTGTGCACTCACCAGTTTCTAAAAGCATCCAAACCTTAATAAATTCACTTGACAAGACTTTAAAAGGTCAGGGAAAAGTGTAAAAATGCCCAACCATGAGATGACATGGCATGCGTGAAGGATAACTATTTCAAGAAAACGAATTAAATTAACCCTACTCAAGAATGTGATACCTGGAAGTGTAAACATGACCAACAACCATTTAATTAAACCCATCTGGTAGTTAAGGAGTCCAGGTAAGAGCTCTAGTCGACCAGCTATAATCACTGTAGTTTATAAACGAATGACAACAAATTTAAAAGGAATTTATAAACGAATGACTATAAAAAGAATGACTGTAATTTATAAACGAATGACCGCAAATTTAAAACAAAATTATAAAAGAATGACTGTAAAAAGAATGATTGTAATTTATCAACGAATGATAACAAATTTAAAACGAAATTTATAAATGAATGACTGTAAAAAGAATGACTGTAATTTATAAACGAATGACAGCAAATTTAAAACGAAATTACAGGAACTTATAAACTCAGGGGTAAAACGAAATGCTCACGGTGATGTACAGAATACCAACACTAAATAAAAACGCCCACTAGCGAGGAAAGAAACGCCCACGGGATTGATTTCTCCCACAGAGGATGAATGCCAGGAATAATATAAACGCCCCAGTCACAAATAGATATGCCCACAGTCAAGGAGAACGCCAGAGAAAATATATAAAACCCCCCAGTCACAAATGGAAATGCCCACCGTAAAGAATCACTCCACCGCAAATTGCAAAAACCCCCACAGAAAGGTAGAACGCCCACGACAAGGTAAAAACACCATGGCTAAATGGGTAAAAAAACCCACGATGATTTTAAATTCCCACAGAAGTTTCCCCGCCCACGGAAAAATGTAAAAACACCAAGGCAAGGTAAAAGCGCCCTTACCCAAGCAGTGAAACAACGCAAAGAAGGATTGCAATGTAATGGACAATAAACAGAAACGCAGAGAATAACAAAGGGAACGAAAGCATCCTAAATTTTAATCCATCAAGAATTCATATACAACTCAACATTTTTCTCTTTTTAATTTTTAGACAATGGACATGCATACCTGGGAATGGTGGCGAATAACTCGATGACGCTATCCCGCGTTGTTGCTCCATGCCGCTCCCGCTCACCAACCATAGAGACTACACCGGTACCTCCCAGCAAAATGCTAGGGGTACTCTGCTTCCCCCTTAGCCTCCTGAGCTGCAAAGGGGCCACACACAGTCCAGATAGTATACCTAGCTTCCCAGCTCATCTCCAAGGCTGAGCTACCACTCTAATCCCAGCTGAGAAAATCCCAACGCCTCACAGGCAATCAGTCTCGTTTTCAATTTCGACAGCATAACGATACCTAATAGCCCCCCCCCTCTCCTTTTCCCTTCATCTCCCTTTATTTTATGGAGTTTTTTTCCCCCTTTCCCTAAATCATATTTAATTTAAGTTTTAATGAAAAACCCTAAAAAATTCTCTATCTTACAAGTGTCACTCATCCCCCACGTTTCTCCCAAAATTATTTTCTCTTTTTTTTTTTCTTAAAACCAAAAAGGTAAATGCGCTCATGCATCTTTTCATTTTATTTTTAAATTCATAATTTTATACTCCCGCTCGTTAAATAATTTTATTACTATTGGTTTTGTCTAAGTTTACTAAAACTGTATTTATGTATATTTTTATTTTTAAGTAATGTTCTGTTTCAATTTGAATAAAAGTTATGAGTTCATTAAAAGTTAAATGGTTGAAAAAGATTATGAAATATTGTATCCGTTGCTATATTGGTTGTATAGTTGGATGAAGTTAACGTTAATAAATCCAATAACTAGAGCTCAAGTACGTTCTAAAAATTGTATTCTCCTTGCACTACATTGAGGTATGAACTCTAGCCTAAAATCTCATAATGATGTTTCGCTTAATTATTTTAATGGTTATTAGGGTTAATTTCTATTAATATTGATATTTGGGTAAGGATTAGGTCAAGATTAATTGGAGCTATTTCATTTATAATTAGGGTTAGGCTCTTTTTAGAGTTAGAGTTAGGGCCTTTTTCCTTAAGGTTAAACAAATTTCTTTTTATCTTAGAGAAGTTTTTTTTTTTTTTTTTAACTTGGGTTTAGATTTTGAACTGGACGATAATTGTTTAGGGGAGTTGTTTTAATAATTTATTAAGGAGTTATTGTCTTAGGGCTATTTAGGTTTGTTTCCTTCATCCATATCAATGCGACGTGCCCTTCAGGATGCACCACGTGCTCCAAGGGTGCCACTTGCCTTATTCGTTTCCTTTGCGCGACGTGCCCTTCAGGATGCACCACATGCTCCAAGGGTGCCACTCACTTCTTGTGTTTATTTTGTGTGACGTGCCCTTCAGGATGCACCACGTGCTCCAAGGGTGCCACTCGCCATTTGGACTGATTGGTAGACATATATAACCCCTGGAGTCAACACTCCGCTAGGTGAACTTGTGGGAGACTAAGGATTCTAAGGAATAAGGCCCCTGCCTTATTGCGCGCCCCTTAGAATCATCATGAGCGACTATCGCAGTCTTCCCTCACAGCATTGTGGATCCTCTTGAACTAGGTAATCGTTAACCTATAGTTCGAGCCACGACGGGAGTGCTAGTAGGTAGTGGCAGGGCTGTTGTCCACCCCTCTCCCTCAACCTCTTTGGAAATCATGTGTGGCCCCTTTACTCCATATGTGAGTCTGGTCGGCAAGCTATCATCAGCCTGCATCATCGACAATCATGTCAGAACATGTTAACATCAAATCATCAAATCAATGAAATATCATAGTAAATAAATCAACCCAAATAGCACACTCCCTGACTCAATCCGGAGTCCAAGGGGGTTCTACCGATGCCTCTGCATCCTCAAGGTCCAAAACCCTGCACACTCAATAAAACTGAGTCAATAGCACCTATCTACATCAAATAGTAAAACATCATGTCATCTACCAATCGCATCATAATCAAGTATAAATGGTTTAACATCATAAAAGTCTAGATCACTTGCGAGCAAGTGTCCTCAAAGAATAAGTTTTCTCAGTGCGCCGGAGCGGGATGTTACATACACCCCCCTCTTGGTCTAAACTTCCTCCTGAAGTTTCTCAGCATAAATGCCGAAATAAAAGTACCACGGTATCATAATTCTATCTATCAAACAAAAATGGAAGCTGTTGGTGCATATCATATGCGTCCTCCGAGGTCGCCGAGTGAGGACTATAACTGTCCCACTGGACCTTGACTTGATCTACCATTCGACATCGCAACTGTCGAACGCGATGATCTAAGATGCAGACCGGATCAGCCATGAGCGCTCCCTCGTCTGATACCTACAAGGAACTCATGTCAATCACGTGTGTAGGATCACTAATATAATGTCTCAAAACAGATACATGAAAAGAATCATGCATATGCCTCAAAGAATCAAGCAAGGCTAGTCGATAGGCCACGAGCCCCTTTCTCTCCACAATCTCAAAAGGTCCCATGAACCTAGGAGAGAGTTTAGCTCCCTTTCCAAACTTGATCGAACTCTTATGCGATTTAACCCGTAAGAAGACTTGATCGTCGACCTTGTAACTATGGTCGACTCGGCACGCATCGGCATAACTCTTCTGTCGATCCTTCACTTCTTTAATCCTTTGTATTATGGTTTGCATTTGCTCTTCCATTTCTTGGATCGCTTCTAGTCCTACCAGGACCCTATCCTCAAGCCGATCCCAACTCAAGGGCATCCGAAACGGTCACCCATAAAGAAAATCGAAAGGCGCCATCTTAATGGTGCTCTGGTAACTGTTGTTGTAAGAGAACTCTACTAGAGGAAAGAACTCCTCCCAACGGTTTTGTTGGTCCATCACGTACATGCACAACATGTCTTCCAAGGTTTGGTTCATTCGTTCGGTCTACCCGTCAGTCTCTGGGTGATACGCAGTACTCAAATTAAGTTGGGTTCCCAAGGCCTCTTGGAAACTCGTCCAAAATCGTCTAGTAAAGACCCATCCTCGATCGGATATAATCTTCTTAGGCATGCCATGCGGCCTCACAATCTCACTGATGAAAAATGTTGCTATGTCAAGTGCCTGATACATTGTACGCACAGGAATAAAGTGAGCACTCTTCGTCAGAGTGTCTACTACTACAAAAATCGAGTCATGTCTCCTTGCCGTCAGTGGAAATCCAATAATAAAATCCATCGAAATAACTTCCCATTTCGATTCCGGAATGACATGTGGTTGAAGTAATCCTGTCGAGTTTCTATGTTCAGCATTTACCTACTGACACTCTAGACATCTAGCCACAAAGTTGACTATGTCGACCTTCATTCCCTTCTAGAAGAATAAGGGTTTAAGGTCTACCCTCATCTTCGTAACTCCTGGGTGAGCCATGTAAACTTCTCTATGAGCCTCACTCAGGATCAACATCCTCAACTCATCATTAGGCGGTATGTAAATCCGACCTCTAAACCTCAATAACCCATCGCTATGAAATGAAAATCCCTCATATCGTGGTACCATCATAGTTTTTCGTCCGATAAAATCCTCGACTTCTTTGTACCAGTCATCGTCACGCTGTAAAGTGAGAATCTTCTCACGTAGATTCGTCTGAAGTGGCAACACCAAAAATATGCATGGTCTTCGACTCAAAGCATCAGCCACTCAGTTCATTGTTCCCTTTATGTAAGTAATCACGAAGTCGTACTCACTAAGCAATTCTGACCAACACTGTTGTCGCGCATTCAGGTCGCTTTGCGTGAAAATGTGTTGTAGTCCACAATGATCAGTCTTTAATTCAAATTTTCGTCCAACAAGGTAGTGTCTCCAAACCTTCAAGGCATATACGATGGCTAATAACTCCAAGTCATGCATCGCGTAGTTCTCTTCATGCCTTCTCATCTTCCTCGAAATGTAAGCAATCACCCGTCCCTCTTGCATCAAGACTCCGCCTAAACCTTCCTTGGATGCGTCAGTGCATACTAGGAAGTCGGTGTCCATGTTAGGGACCTTTAGTATCGGCGCTGTCATCAACAACTCCTTAAGCCTCTGAAATGCTTCCGCGCATTTCTCAGTCAAAACAAACTTCTTGTTTTTCTTCTTCAATTCCGTGATCGGATTTGCTATCTTTGAAAATCCCTCGAAAAACCGTCGATAGTATCCTTCTAAACCCATAAAACTACACACTTCTGTGATGTTCGTCAGCGCAGGCCATTCCATAATAGCCTCAACCTTGGCTGGATCCACGAAAATACCTTTGTTGGAGATGACATGCCCTAGGTAGTGAATCCTCGATTGATAAAAAGAGCACTTGGACAACTTTCCATACAATTTGTGCTCTCGTAGACACTATAGTACCAAGCACAAGTGCTCATCATGCTCCTCCGTCATCCAAGAGTAGATCAAGATATCGTCAATGAATACTTGGATGAAATTGTCCAAGTACTCGCGGAACACCCCGTTCATCAAACTCATGAATACCCTTGGGGCGTTTGTTAGTCCAAATGGTAAAACAGTAAATTCGTAATGTCCAAATCTCGTCTTAAAGGTGGTCTTAGGGACGTCATCCTCCTTGATCCATAACTGGTGATACCCTGATCACAAATCGATCTTGGAGAACACCGTCGCACTCTTCATTTCATCGAACAGATCATCAATTCTTGGTAAGGGATATTGATTCTTGATTGTAGCCTTGTTCAGTTGATGGTAGTCAATGCAAAGCCTCCATGATCCGTCCTTCTTTCATATGAAAATAACTGGTGCACTCCACGGTGACACACTAGGGCATATCAGTCCCAAGTCCAACAACTCCTTCAGTTGCATTTTCAACTCTTGCAACTCCGGGGTCGACATCCGATAAGGCGTTCTTGCTATCGGTTCGGTTCTCGGTTTCAGGTCTATGGTAAACTCATGTTCCCTTTCCAGTGACATCCTAGGCAACTCCTCTGGAAATACGTCCACAAACTCCTTCACCACCAGAAGGTGTTCTAGACCTTCTACTACTCCCTTTTCATTTAGCATGAGGATCGCATAAATATTGCACCTGTTTCACATACTCTTCTGTAACTGTAAGCAAGAGACGAACCGCAGGGAAACTCCCTAGTTTCGTCCTACAATCACACGTCTCTATCCTTCGTCATCAACCAAGCTCAACCATTTTGTCTTATAGTTGAGTATCGCCTCATGCGTTTCTAACCAATCCATACTGATCACGACGTCATAAGATCCTAAGATCGTGATGTACAAGTTGACCCTCGTGACAAACTCTCCTAGGTTAAGGGCATAGCCCGTAACCTTTCCTCCAACCTTCTGTTTGCCTCCCGAAGCCATCTCCATGAAGCTAAACTCATCCTATTCGACTGCCTTTACCTTAATCATTTTTAGCGCTGCACCAGAAATGAAACTCTCAATAGCTCATGGGTCTATCAAAACACTAAGGGTCTGGTCAGCGACAGTACCTATCGTCTCGAGCACCATCGACTGGTGCTCTGCCTAGCGGTTATTCACTGCTGCATGAATGCGATGGGCCTTACCCATATCTCTCACTGTAGTGGGTCCGGCTGATCCAGACACCCTGGTCCTCTCCATAGGACAGTCACGTTGGTAGTGTGGTTCCCCACACATACAACACCCGTTCTTCAGCCGAGTAGTCCTGTTACCCGAAGTAGAGGATGACTGCCCATCAGCCTGAAACCCTGGTCTGTTCTGCTGAATAGGCCTAAACTGTTGCTGCTACGGGCAACGTTGCTGTTGGTGTTGTGGTCCTCGATAAGGTGTCTGCTGCTAAGGCGGTGGTCGTTGAGGTGTAGTGAATGTGGATCCCCTCTGGAAGCCAGGATATCCCAGCGTATGTCTCACTGGTGTCTGGTGCTGCGACGTTCTAGATGAAACCTGCTCTGCTGGTCTCACTGGAGTCCTAGTCTGAACCTCGCTGATAAGCTCCTCCTCTGCTATAAGGGCCTTTTGGACAGCATCGTGCAAGGTTTGAGGCATCAAGATCCTAACCTTTTCACATAGGCTGCCGTTAAGGCCAAACATGAACCGGTTGACCTTGAGCTTCTCAGTGTTAAGGTGTGGAGCATACCAGAGTAGCTCCATAAAACGTGCCTCGTACTCGGACACCATACGACCTCCCTGTCGTAAAGAGTTGAACTCATTGAGATGACGCTCAATGAATTCCTCTAAAAGGTACCTCTCTCGGAACCATTCCTCGGACAGTTCCCATGACATGTCTTCGACAAACATGTTCAGCTGCGGCAGGAGCGTTTTTCACCATAGAAGAGCGTTCCCCTTCAGTTGAAAGACCGCCATACGGACCTTCATGTTGGAGGTATAATCGTGAAGTGCAAAGCACATCACCATATTCTCCAACCATGCCTCGGCGACTGCGCTGTCTGGGGCACCAAAGAACTCAAGAAATTTTACCTTCTCAAGTTCATGGTGAATGCTACCTGTAACGGCCGATGCGCGCGATAGAACCTCAGCGGGTGTTGGTGCCCTGGCCTCGTCTCTGTCCAATCGGTTGATCAGAGCCTCGGACATGTGCTGGAAGGATCTCATCATCCCAATAACATATCCAACCGCTATCTTCTCCTATCCGAGAACCTGCTCGCCTCCCTGGGGGTTAGACCCCACAGGTGTGGATGATACTGGAGGCGTCACTTCTCCTCCCCTAGCACCCCGTCGTCTGCCTCCGCGAAGTCCTCTAACCATGATTACCTACATGCACACAATCAACTCGATCAACAATAGTATAATAAAACCAACTCATGTCAATGAAATCCGTAGCGAACCCCAAGCCGCGGGTCGAACCCACTCTGATACCATATGTAACAACCTCCTCATTATGACAACAACTCTTATAATAGGTGGAATTTTTTTATTTTATTTTTTGTTTTCTGTGTGTTTAAGGTGTTTGCGCACGTGTAGAGAGGGAATAGACACACTTGACTCTACGTCGCCACCCGATGACTAACAATATGCAACCACGATGAACACAGCAAGAAGACATAAGGCGCATGACAAGTAACTGCAAGCATTAAATGACATAGACAAAAGGAAGAATCCATAACAGTAGATTTTACTATTTTTGCATAGGAAAGCAAGGCGTTTAATCCTAGTCCTCTGCTTCAAAGAGAGAGAAGGTCAGATAGGCTCCTGGCCGACTGCTTAGGAAGAAACTAGTAATCTCTATCATGTGTGTTGCAAGAGTAGAAACCCTGCCTTTAAAGGGCCTGAGACTCTTCATACGGCACTGGATTCCTTACATAGAAAAAATCACACACACAGACTTATATAATAAGGCTACCTGGAGGTGTCTACGTCCCGCTCGACACCATCAATACCAAAAGCGCTAAAAATAACAACACCCATGATTAACTGAGATTCGTTATATCAACCACATTCCATTTAACCAAGGGTGAGAGTACTTCTTACTATTAACCATCATACATTAACTCTACTTAACCATGCAGTAATAATATAGCTCTAAATCAATCCATCATCATCAATACTTATTGGCGCAATAAAACATTCACTCTCTGTGCATGGTGCAAGGGTTGTTATTCCAATAATCAAAGATAAATCTATAATGCTAGTAAACATTGGGATCCACCCATCCTATACATCTATAATCATAGCGCAACAGTAATCAATATTTTTATCAATCAATCGTCAACGTTTAACGGTTCGTCGGGCCTGAAAGTAACAAATCTAGTACAATCACATGTCCACTTAAGTAAAGGCATAAGAGAACCAGTTCACTAAATCAGTTATATATCATATGATTGAAAGGTGGGCGAGCATTCTATTCATTAATCCATCATTCATTAGCAATTTTAGTGGCACAAGTAAGAAGTGTTAGATCAGCTTACATTACAATTATAATTTATTTCGCACAAGAAGTCTAATGTCTACATCAAGCACTCTCATTACATAATAATTTAAAGCACGCATGAAGGCTATCATCTACTATGAAATGCTCACGGTGATGTACAGAATACCAGCACTAAATAAAAACGCCCATTGGCAAGGAAAGAAACGCCCACGGGATTGATTTCTCCCACAGAGGATGAATGCCAGCAATAATATAAACACGCCAGTCACAAATAGAGATGCCCATAGTTAAGGAGAACACCAGAGAAAATATCTAAAACCCCCCAGTCACAAATTGAAATGCCCACCGTAAAGAATCACTCCACCGCAAATTGCAAAAATCCCCACAAAAAGGTAGAACGCCCACAGCACGGTAAAAACACCATGGCTAAATGGGTAAAAACCACCACGACCATTTTAAACGCCCACAGAATTTTCCCCGCCCACGGAAAAATGTAAAAACACCAAGGCAAGGTAAAAATGCCCTTACCCAAGCAGTGAAACAACGCAGAGAAGGATTGCACTGTAATGGACAATAAACAGAAACACAGAGAATAACAAAGGGAATGAAATCATCCTAAAATTTAATCCATCAAGAATTCATATACAACTCAACATTTTTCTCTCTTTTTTTTTTAAACAATGCACATGCGGACCTGGGACTGGCGGCAAATAACTCGAAGACACTATCCCGCGTTGTTGCTCTGTGCCGCTCCCGCTCGCCAACCGTAGAGACTACACCGGTACCTCCCAGCCAAACGCTAGGGGTACTCTGCTTCCCCCTTAGCCCCCCGAGCCGCAAAGGGGCCACACACAGTCTAGATAGTATACCTAGCTTCCCAGATTGCCTCCAAGGCTGAGCTACCACTCTAATCCCAGCTGAGAAAATCCCAACTCCTCACAAGCAATCAGTCCCGTTTTCAATTTCGGTAGCATAACAATACCTA
>ML779266.1:236627-247715 GCA_009831015.1 Picea engelmannii
TTTACTCTTTTCCCTTTATTATTAATTTAAAATCTTTTTATACTTCCACAAGTTAAATAATTTGTTTCTTCTTTACAATTTAAAACCACGGATTTTTAATTAAATTATTACTCTCTTCATTTTACCCCAAAAAATTATGAAGAGTAAAACTATTACCTAAGCGTTTTTTTTTTGTTTAAATTTTTATTTTTATTTTTATAGGGCCTGTTCTTAAGGTTAGACAAAATTTTACCCTGAGAAGTTTTAGACTTAGGACTTAGATTCTGAACTAGGCGACATTTAATTAGGGAAGTAGCTTAAGAATTTCTTAATGTGTTAAATGTCTTAGGGCCATCTAGGTTTGTTCCTTCATCAACATCAACGCGACGTGCCCTTCAGGATGCACCATGTGCTCCAAGGGTGCCACTCGCCAACTTATGTTTCTTTTGCGCGATGTTCCCTTAAGTATGCACCACGTGCTCCAAGAGTGCCACTTGCCAACTTGTGTTTCTTTCGTGCTATGTTCCCTTTAGGATGCACCACGTGCTCCAAGGGTTCCACTCGCCAACTTGACTGATTGGTAGACATCTATAACCCCTGGAGTCAACACTCCGCCAGGTGAACTTGTGGGAGACTAAGGGCTCTAAGGAATAAGGCCCCCGCCTTATTGCACGTCCCTTAGAATCATCGTGAGTAACTGTCACAGTCTTCCCTCATGGCATCGTGGATCCTCTCAAACTAGGTAATCGTTAACCTATAGTTCGAGCCACGACGGGAGTGCTAGTAGGCTGTGGCAGGGCTGCTGTCCACACCTCTCCCTCAACCTCTCTGGAAATCGTGTGTGGCCCCTTTACTCCATATGTGAGTTTGGTCGGCAAGTTATCATCAGCCTACATCATCAACAATCGTGTCAGAACATGTCAACATCATATCATCAAATCAATGAAATATCACAGTAAATAAATCAACCCAAATAGCACACTCCCTGACTCAATCCGAAGTCCAAGGGGTTCCACCGATGCCTCTACATCCTCAAGGTCCAAAAACCTGCACACTCAATAAAACTGAGTCAATAGCACCGACCTATTTCAAAGTAGTAAAACATCATGTCATCTATCATAATGCATCATAATCAAGGATAAATGTTTTAACATCATAAAATTCTAGATCACTTGCGAGCAAGTGTCCTCGAAGAATAAGTTTTCTCAGTGCGCCAGAGAGAGATGTTACATACACCCCCTCTTGGTCTAAACTTCATCCCAAAGTTTCTCAGTATAAATGTTGAAATAAAAGTACCACAATATCATAAGTCTATCTATCAAATGAAAATGGGAACTACTGGTGCATATCATATGCATCCTCCTAGGTCGTAGAGTGTGGACTATAACTTTCCCACTAGACCTTGACTTGATATACCGTTCGACATCGTAACTGTCAAACGCAATGATCTAAGATGTGGACCGGCTCAGCCCTGAGCAGTACCTTGTCCAATACCTGCAAGGAAATCAGGTCAATCACATGTATAGGATCACTAATATAATGTCTCAAAACAGATACATGAAATACATTGTGCATATGCCTCAAAGAATCAGGCAAAGCTAGTCGATAGGCCACGGGCCCCTTTCTCTCCACAATCTCGAAGGGTCCCATGAACTAGGGGAGAGTTTATCTCCCTTTCCAAACTTGATCAAACTTTTATGTGGTTTAACCCGCAAGAAGACTCAATTGACAACCTTGTAGCTACGGTCGACTCGGTGCGCATTGACATAACTCTTTTATCAATCCTGCGCTTCTTTAATCCTTTGTCTTATGGTTTGAATTTTCTCTTCCATTGTCTTGGGTCACTTCTGGTCCCACTAGGACCCTATCCTCAAGCCAACCCCAACTCAAGGGCGTCCGACATGGTCGCCCATAAAGAAACTCAAAAGGTGCCATCATAATGGTGCTCTGGTAACTGTTGTTGTAAGTGAACTCTACTAGAGGCAAGAATTACTCCCAACGCTTTTGTTGGTCCATCACGTACATGCGCAACATGTCTTCCAAGGTTTGGTTCATTTGTTCGGTCTATCCGTCAGTCTCGGGGTGATACGCAGTACTAAAATTAAGTTGGGTTCCCAAGGCCTCTTGGAAACTCGTCCAAAATCATCCAGTAAACACCGATTCTTGATCAGATATAATCTTCTTAGGCATGCCATGCAGTCTCACAATCTCATTGATGAAAAATATCGCTATGTCAGGTGTCTGATACGTCGTACGCACAGGAATAAAGTGAGCACTCTTCATCAGAGTGTCTACTACTACAAAAATCGAGTCGTGTCTCCTTGCCATCAGTGGCAATCCAACAATAAAAACCATCGAAATAACTTCCCATTTCAATTCTGGAATGGCATGTGGTTGAAGTAATCCTGGCGAGTGTCTATGTTCAGCCTTTACCTGCTGACACTCTATACATCTACTCTAGACATCTAGCCACAAAGTTGGCTATGTCGGCCTTCATTCCCTTGCAGAAGAATAAGGGTTTAAGGTCTGCCCTCATCTTTGTGACTCTTGGGTGAGCCATGTAAACTGCTCTATGAGCCTCACTCGGGATCAACATCCTCAACTCGTCATTTGGCAGTATGTAAATCCAAACTCTAAATCTCAATAACCCATCGTTATCAAAAGAAAATCCCTCATATCGTGGTACCATCATTGTGTTTTGTCCGAAAAAAAACCCTCGACCTCTATGTACCATTCATCGTCACGCTGTAAAGTGAGAATTTTCTCACATAAGTTCGTCTAAAGAGGCAACACCGAGAATATACGTGGTCTCCGACCCAAAGCATCAACCACTCGATTCATTGTTCCCTTTATGTAAGTAATCTCGAAGTCGTACTCGCTAAGCAATTCCGGCCAATGCCGTTTTCACGCGTTCAGGTCGCTTTGCGTAAAAATGTGTTGTAGTCCACAATGATCAGTCCTTAATTCAAATTTTTCGTCCAACAAGGTAGTGTCTCCAAACCTTCAAGGCATATACGATGGCTAATAACTCCAAATCGTGCGTCGCATAGTTCTCCTCATGCCTTCTTAGCTTCCTAAAAATGTAAGAAATCACTCATTCGTATTGCATCAAAACTCTGCCTAAACCTTCCTTGGATGCGTCAGTTCATACCAAGAAGTCTGCGTCCATGTCAGGGACCTTTAGTATCGGCATTGTGGTCAACAACTCTTTAAGCCTTCGAAATGCTTCCATGCATTTCTTGGTCCAAACAAACTTCTTGTTTTTCTTCTGCAATTCCGTGATCAGATTTGCTATCTTCGAAAATCCCTAGAAAAACCATCGATAGTATCCTGCTAAAACCAAAAAACTACGCACTTCTATGAGATTCGTTGGCGCAGGCCATCCCATAATAGCCTCAAGCTTGGTTGGATCCATGGCGATACCTTCGTCGGAGATGACATGCCCTAAGTAGTGAATCCTCGATTGATAAAAAGAGCATTTGGACAACTTCCCATACAATTTGTGCTCTCGTAGACACTGTAGTACCAAGCACAAGTGCTCATCATGCTCCTCCGTCGTCCGAGAGTAGATCAAGATATCATCAATGAATACTTGGATGAATTTTTCCTAGTACTTGCGAAACACCCCGTTCATCAAACTCATGAATACCCCTGGGGTGTTTGTCAGTCCAAACGCTAAAAAAATAAAATCGTAATGTCCAAATATCATCTTAAAGGCGGTCTTAGGGACGTCATCCTCCTTGATCTGTAACTGGTGATACCCTGATCGCAAATCGATCTTGGAGAACACCATCGCACGCTTCATTTGATCGAACAGATCATCAATTCTTGGTAAGGGATACTGATTCTTGATCGTAGCCTTGTTTAGTTGATGGTAGTCAATGCAAAGCCTCCATGATCTATCCTTCTTTTGTATGAAAATAACTGGTGCACCCTAAGGTGACACACTAGGGCATATCAGTCCCAGGTCCAACAACTCCTTAAGTTGCATTTTTAGCTCTTGCAACTCTGGGGTCGACATCTGATAAGGCATTCTTGTTATCGGTTCGGTCCCCGATTTCAGGTCTATGGTAAACTCCAGTTCCCTTTCTAGTGGCATCCCAAGAAACTCCTTTGGAAATACATCCGCAAACTCCTTCACCACCGGAAGGTGTTCTATACCTTCCACTACTCCCTTTTCATTTAGTGCGAGGATCGCATAAATCTTGCACCCCTTGCGCATACTCTTCTGTAACTGTAAGGAAGAGACGAATCTCAGGGATACTCCCTGGTTCCGTCCTACAATCACACATCTTTTTCCTTCATCATCGACCAAGCTCAACCATTTTGTCTTATAGTTGAGTATCGCCTCATGCGATTCCAACCAATCCATACCAATCTTGACGTCATAAGATCCTAATATCATGATGTACAAGTTGACCCTCGTGACAAACTCTCCCAGGTTAAGGGCACAACCCATAACCTTTCCTCCAACCTTCTGTTTGGCTCTTGAAGTCATCTCTACGAAGCTATACTCATCCTATTCGACTGCCTTTACCTTAATCCGTTTTAGTGCTGCACTAGAAATGAAACTCTCAGTAGCACCTGGGTCTATCAAAATACTAAGGGTCTGGTCAGCGACACTACCTGTCATCTCAAGCACAGTCGACTGGTGCTTTTCCTGGTGGTTACTCACTGCCGCATGAATTCGATGGGCCTTGCCCATATTTCCCACGGTAGTGGGTCCGGCTGATCCAGACACTCTGGTCCTCTCCACAGGATAATCGTGTTGGTAGTGTGGCTCTCCACACGTCCAACACCCCTTCTTCAGCCCAGTAGTCTTGGTACCTGAAGTAGAGGATGATGGCCCACCGGCTTGGAACCCAGGTCTGTTCTGTTGAACCAACCTAAACTGCTGCTATTGTGGGCGACACTGCTGCTGATGTTGTGGTCCCTAATAAGGTACCCGTTGCTAAGGCGGCGGTCGTCGGGGGGTAGTGAATGTGGATCCTCTCTGGAAGCCACGATATCCTGGCGTATGTCTCGCTAGGGTCTGATGCTGCATTGTACCAGATGAACCCTTCCCTGTTGGTCTCACTGGAGTCCTGGTCTGACCTCCACTGATAAGCTCCTCCTCTTCTATGAGGGCCTTTTGGACAGTGTTGTGCAACGTTTGAGGCATCAAGATCCTAACCTTTGCACGCAGGTTGCCGTTAAGTCCTAACATGAACCTGTTGACCTTGAGCTCCTTAGGGTTAAGGTGCAGAGCATACCGGAGCAACTCCATAAAACGTGCTTCGTACTCGGGCACCGTATGACCTCCCTATTGTAATGTGTTGAACTCATTGAGCTGACACTCAATGAATTTCTCTGAAAGGTACCTCTCTCGGAATCGTTCCTCAAACAGTTCCCATGACACGTCTTCAACGGTCATGTTCAGCTTTGGTAGGAGCGTCTTCCTCCATAGAAGAGCACTCCCCTTCAGTTGAAAGACCGCCATGCGGACCTTCACGTTGGAGGTATATTCGCGAAGTGCGAAGCACATCGCCATATTCTCCAACCATGCCTCGACGGTTGCACCGTCTGGGGCACCAAAGAACTTAGAAATTTTGACTTTCTCGAGTTCACAATGAATGCTACCAATAAAGGCCAGTGCACGGGGCAGAACCTTAGCGGGTTCCAGCACTCCGGCCTCAACTCTGTCCAAACGGCTGATCAGTGCCTCAGACATGCGCTGGAAAGATCTCATCATTCCAACAACATTGCCAACTGCTATCTGCTCCTGTGTGGGATCCTGTTCGTCTCCCTGGGGGTTAGACCCCTCAAGCATGGATGCTACTGGAGGCATCGCGCCCCCTCCCCTAGCACCCCGATGTTTTCCTTCACGGCGTCCTCTAACGATGATTACCTGCACACACACAATCAACTTTATTATTAACAGTATAATCAAATCATGTCAACGAAAGGCGTAGTGATCCCAAGTCGCGGGTCGAACCAGCTCTGATACCATGTGTAACAATCCTCCTCGTTACGCTGACAATCCTCTTATAACAAGTGCAATTTTTTTTTTGTTTAAGGTGTGTGAGCACGCGTAAAAAGGAACAGACACACCTGACTCTACATCGCTACCCGACGACTAACAAGATGCAACAACAATGATCAAAACAAGAAGACATAAGGCGCACAACAAGTAACTGCAAGCATTAAACGACATACTGTGTTATGTATAGTACGAACACATATGGAAGAATCCATAGTAGTAGATTTTACTATTTCTGCACAGGAAAGCAGGGCGTTTAATCTTAGTTCTCTGCTCCGGAGAGAGAGAATGTCAAATAGGCTCCTGGAAGACTGCTCAGGCAGAAACTAGTAATCTCTGTCAGGAGGTTGCAGTGGTGGGAACTCTACCTTTAAAGAGCCCGAGACTACTGATACGACCTTAGAGGTGTGTCACAAGAGTGGAAACCCTGCCTTTAAAGGGCCCAAGACTCTTGATACAGCACTGGATTCTTTACAACAAAATAATTCACACACACAGACTTATATAAAGAGAGAATAGCTATATCAAATCGAAGAGTCTGATGTCATACAACTGTGAGTTTGGACAATTCCAATTATAGTACTAACCCTGAAATTAATTAACAATCTCAATACATCCTATATGTTACATATACCATGAAATTACAATAACATCATCTTAACAACCTCACATCTTATGTTATAAAAACCTTGCAACTAAAAACATCAATCACCAATCACATTACTCCTTGTATGCTATCAATGCAATGAAGTTACAATAACTTTACCATAAAATAAATCAACATTACACTTATATTTCCATAACCTTTCCAATGAATTAATTAATAAAAAGAAATCATTACTGTAGCATTTAACATGAAGCATTAAATTACATGCTTCTTCCATTGCACGCAAGTCTCATTCATCAGGCAACATGTCATTCAATTCTTAAATAATCATGGGCGCGAGAATAAGTAAGTTTAAGCCATCATTAGAAATAACTTTATAAAAACTAAATATCTAGATCCACCATCTACTACATAAATCCTCAATGCNTAAAAACTAAATCTATGTCAATCATTCACTACATACTAACCACTGCTCAAGTAGCGATAACTAAAACCATCGGTATTGCATCCATAAGGCCATAAGGTGCCATCTAAAACAACACTAAATATTCATCAATAAGCCAGTCGAAACTTCACCAAGGTTAACATGTAAGTAACATCAACAAATTTCCACTGACCCCACTAGATATACTCTAGCATGCAAAGGTTTTTTTTTACACATCTATCAAATTTGTATTTCTGAAATGACAAATAAATTTGGAGTGCCCAATTAGGTTTTCATAATACTATAAATCCTACGACGAACAAGGGAATTCAAATCTAAATTCAACTAACACACAACAATCATAACAATTTCAACTTGGATTAGTAGAAATTTGATAGTGGATCATAAGAAATTAAATATTTAAATAAAACAATGCATTTTTGTTGTGACTACTTATGCAATGATTCAATAATACAAATCCAAATGGTATAATAGTTTGGATGAGACTCATCAAAGTCAACTTCGGATTTTCCAAACTTCATTGACGGTAGATTTTAAATATCATACGAAAATCTAAACTTAAGAATTGACAAAATTGACAGCGAACAATGAATAACAGAAAGCAGGATCTCTACATTTTGATTAGCAACAATTCATGGCAAATTCTGATATCCAACTTTGCAAAAATATAAGGCAACGAATAAGTAAACTTCTGATCTCTAAATTTATAAACAAATTTGGCAACGAACACTTGAATTTTTCTGAATTCTGGGTTGTAATTTAGAATGGCAGTGAATGCATAATTTTCTGAATTCTGAGTTGTAAATTGAAATAGCAGCGAATACATAATTTTCTGAATTCTAAGTTGTAATTTAAAATGGCAGCCAAGAATTAAATTCTAAATTTCTGCTCAGAGAATGAAATTGCTCTTAACAATAAAGTTTATTTCCCATTATGCCAAAATTGAATTCTCAGATCTAATTTACAAAAATGAAATGCCCATACATCTATTGCCAGAACGAATTCTCAGATCTAAATTTACAAAACGAAGATGCCCACAGTGATACACAAAATGCCTACAGAAGTTTATAAATGCCCACAGTCATCTAAAAATGGCCACATCAATATAAAAACGCCCACAGAAGTTTATAAACGCCCACAATCATCTAAAAACGGCCACATCATTATAAAAACGCCCACAAAAGTTTATGAATGCCCACAGTCATCTAAAAATGGCCACATCATTATAAAAATGCCCACAGAAGTTTATGAACGCCCACAGTCATCTAAAAATGGCCACATCATTATAAAAATGCCCACAAAAGTTTATGAACGCCCACAGTCATATAAAACGGCCACATCATTATAAAATCTCCCACAGAAGTTTATGAATGCCCACAGTCATCTAAAAACGACCACATCATTATAAAAACACCCACAAAAGTTTATGAATGCCCACAACCATCTAAAAATGGCCACATCATTATAAAAACACCCACAGAAATTTATGAACACCCACAGTCATCTAAAAATACCCACAATGATATGGACATGCCCACAGTGATACAAAAACGCCCTCTATATTATTTAAATGCCCACGACAATATGAAAATGCCCAGATTAAAACAAAGCACCCATGACAATATGAAAATGATCATATTAAAACAAAACGCCCATGGCAATATGAAAATGCCCAGATTAAAACAAAATGCCCAGGACAATATGAAAATGCCCAGATTCAAACGAAATGCCCACGGCAATATGAAAATGCTCAGATTGAAACAAAACGCCCATGGCAATATGAAAATGCCCAGATTCAAACCAAACCCCCACAACCATATTTAAAAACACCCCCAGTCATATATAAATGCCTAAATATCACCAATAAGAAATTGCAGCCAATAGTAAGAGAATGCCAGAGCCAAGGATAACTTATCGAAAGGATTACGAGGTTATAACAGTCCAGGCATAGAAAACAACAAAAAGGAAATGGGATGATCCAAAATTCAACACATCAATCATCATCATAAGGATTCATATACAACTTTAAACAATTTTCCTTTTATTCTTAAACAAACAAATGCACTTGCATACCTGTGACGGACGATGAATAACCGAAGACACTATCCCGCACTTGAGCTCCGTGCCGCTCCCACTCGCCGACTGTCGAGACCTCACAAGTACCTCCCAGCCAACGCTAGGGTTACTCTACTTCCCCCTTAGCCCCCCGAGCCGCAAAGGGGCCACACACTATCCAAATGGTATGTGTAGCTTCCCAACTCGCCTCGCAAGGACGAGCTACCACTCCTATCCAAGCTGGAAAATCCCAACTCTCCACAGGTAATCAGTCAAGTCACAATTCCGACAGTGTAACGTTATGCTAACAACCGGTCCTTTCTTCCTCATCTTCCCTTTCTTTTATAAAGTTTTTCCCACCTCCAACTTTCTCTAAATCACATTTTAATTAAGTTTTAATAAAAATATACTAAATATTCTCCTTCGCACAAGTGTCATCCATCCCTTCTTTCCTCAAGTAATTATTTTCTTTAAATTATTAATTTACTCATTTCCCTCACACACCTAGAGTTGCTCCTAAATTTCCTCCTAGGTGTTCATAGATCCCCTTACATGTTTTAAATAATTTCCCTAAAAATGAAGTTACTAAATTAGCTCAAATTAGAAGGTTCTTAATTGCAGATTCCTTACTATGTTGACCTCACTTTTTAACATAAGTTCCCAACTTTCCTTTATTATGTTTCCTCCAATCCTTAGTTTCTTAATTTTTATCATCCCCTTCTTTCCCCTTTTTATTAGAGCCCAAAATGGCAGTTCCGCTATTTACTCTTTTCTTTTTATTATTAATTTAAAATCTTTTTATACTTCCACAAGTTAAATAATGCGTTTCTTCTTTACAATTTAAAACCATGGATTTTTAATTAAATTATTACTCTCTTCATTTTACCCCAAAAGTTTATGAAGACTAAAACTATTACCTAAGGGTATTTTTTTTTGTTTAAATTTTTATTTTTATTTTTATAGGGTCTGTTCTTAAGGTTAGACAAAATTTTACCCTGAGCAGTTTTAGACTTAGGACTTAGATTCTGAACTAGGCGACATTTAATTAGGGAAGTAGCTTAAGAATTTATTAATGTGTTAAATGTCTTAGAGCCATCTAGGTTTGTTCCTTCATCCACATCAACACGACGTGACCTTCAGGACACACCACGTGCTCCAAGGGTGCCACTCGTAAACTTATGCTTCTTTTGCATGACGTGCCCTTCAAGATGCACCATGTGCTCCAAGGGTGTCACTCACCAACTTGTGTTTCTTTCACGCGATGTGCCCTTCAGGATGTACCACGTGCTCCAAGGGTGTCACTCGCCAACTTGACTAATTGGTAGACATCTATAACCCCTAGAGTCAACACTCCACCAGGTGAACTTGTGGGAGACTAAGGGATCTAAGGAATAAGGCCCCCGCCTTATTGCGCTCCCTTTAGAATCATCATGAGCGACTGTTGTAGTCTTCCCTCACAGCATCGTGGATCCTCTCGAACTAGGTAATCATTAACCTATAGTTCGAGCCACGGCGGGAGTGATAGTAGGCTGTGGCAGGGCTACTGTCCACACCTCTCCCTCAACCTCTCTGGAAATCATGTGTGGCCCCTTTACTCCATATGTGAGTCTGGTCGACAAGATATCATCAACCTGCATCATCAAAAATCGTGTCAAAACATGTCAACATCATATCATCAAATCAATGAAATATCACAGTAAATAAATAAACCCAAATAGCACACTCCCTGACTCAATCCAGAGTCCAAGGGGTTCCACCTGTTGGATCATGTTGTCATTGATGCCAATGGTTTGATTGATTGATGTCATTTATTGATGTCAAGTGATTGATTGATGTCAAGGGATTGATTGATTGATGATTGATGTAATATAATATGTATTGTCCTTGATGAGAATGCATATATGAAGATGGATCAATGAGTTGTCATTGATACATGATGAAGATGGATCGATGTGGTTCCATTGGTATATGATGCATTGTTGG
>ML779266.1:273675-326469 GCA_009831015.1 Picea engelmannii
CCCCCGCCTTATTGCGTGCCCCTTAGAATCATCGTGAGCGACTGTTGCAGTCGGCCCTCATGGCATCGTGGGTCCTCTCGAACTAGGTAATCGTTAACCTACAGTTCGAGCCACAGCGGGAGTGCTAGCAGGCGGTGGCAGGGCTGCTGTCCACCCGTCTCCCTCAACCTCTCTGCAATTGTGTGTGGCCCCTTTACTCCATATGTGAGTCAAGTCGGCAAGCTATCATCAGCCTGCATCACCAATAATCATGTCAGAAATGTCAACATCAAATCATCAAATCAAATGAAACATCATATTAAACATATCGACCCAAAATCACACTCCCTGACTCAGTCCAGAGTCCAAGGGGGTTCTACCGATGCCTCTGCATCCTCAAGGTCAAAAACCCTGCACACTCAATAAAACTGAGTCAATAGCACCCGTCTATATCAAATAGTAACACATCATGTCATCTGTCAATCACATCATAATCAAATATAAAAGGTCTAACATAAAAAGGGTCCAGATCACTTGCGAGCAAGTGTCCTCAAATAATAAGCGTTCTCAGTTTGCCAGAGCGGGATGTTACATACACCCCCTCTTGGATTAAACTTCATCCTGAAGTTTCTCAGTATAATAAAGAAATAAAGTATCACAGTATCATAAGTCTATCCATCAAACAAAAATGGAAACTGCTGACGCATATCATCTGTGTCCTCCCAGGTCGCCGAGTGTGGACTATAATTGTCCCACTGGACCTTGACCTGATCTATCGTTCGACGCCGTAACTGTCGAACGCGATGATCTAAGATGCAGACCGGCTCAGCCATGAGCGCTCCCTCATCCGATACCTACAAGGAACTCAGGTCAATCGCATGTGTAGGATCACTAATATAATGTATCAAAATAGATACATGAAAAACATCGTGCATACGCCTCAAAGAATCAGGTAAGGCTAGTCGATAGGCCGTGGGCCCCTTTCTCTCCACAATCTCGAAAGGTCCCATGAACCTAGGAGAGTGTTTAGCTCCCTTTCCAAACTTGATCGAACTCTTATGCGGTTTAACCCACAAGAAGACTCGATCGCCGACCTCGTAGCTACGGTCGACTCGGTACACATCGGCATAACTCTTTTGTCGATCTTGCGCTTCTTTAATCCTTTGTCTTATGGATTGCATCTGCTCTTCCATCTCTTGGATCACTTCTGGTTCCACCAGGACCCTATCCTCAAGATGATCCCAACTCAAGGGTGTCTGACACGGTCGCCCATAAAGAAACTCAAAAGGCACCATCTTTATGGTTCTTTGATAACTGTTGTTGTAAGCGAACTCTACTAGAGGCAAGAATTCCTCCCAACGCTTTTGTTGGTCCATCACGTACATGCACAACATGTCTTCCAAGGTTTGGTTTGTACGTTCTGTCCATCCGTCCGTCTCTGGGTGATATGCAGTACTAAAGTTAAGCTGGGTTCCCAAGGCCTTTTGGAAACTCGTCCAAAATCGTCCAATAAACACCGATCCTCGATCGGATATAATCTTTTTAGGCACGCCATGCAACCTCACAATCTCACTGATGAAAACTCTCGCTATGTCAGGGGCCCAATATGTCGTACGCACAGGAATGAAGTGAGCACTCTTCGTCAGAGTGTCTACTACCACAAAAATCGAGTCGTGTCTCCTTGGCGTCAGTGGCAATCCAACAATAAAATCCATCGATATAACCTCCCATTTCGATTCTGGAATAGCATGTGGTTGAAGTAATCCTGGCGGGTGTCTATGTTGAGCCTTTACCTGCTGACACTCGAGACATCTAGCCACAAAGTTGACTATGTCAGCCTTCATTCCTTTCCAAAAGAACAATGGTTTGAGGTCTTCCCTCATCTTTGTAACTCTCGGGTGAGTCATGTAAACTGCTCTATGAGCCTCGCTCAGGATCAAAATCCTCAACTCGTCATTAGGTGGTATGTAAATCCATCCTCTAAACCTCAATAACCCGTCGTTATCCAATGAATATCCCTCATATCGCGGTACCATCATCGTGTTTTGTCCGATAAAATCCTTGACTTATTTGTACCAGTCATCGTCACGCTGTAAGGTGAGAATCTTCTCACGTAGATTTGTCTAAAGAGGTAACACTGAAAAAGTGCGTGGCCTCTGACTCAAGGCATCCGCCACTCGGTTCAATGTTCCCTTTATGTAAGTAATCTCGAAATCGTATTCGCTAAGCAATTCCGACCAACGCCGTTGTCACGCGTTCATGTCGCCTTGTGTAAAAATGTGTTGTAGTCCACAATGATCGATCTTTAATTCAAATTTTCATCCAACAAGGTAGTGTATCCAAACCTTCAAGGCATATACTATGGCTAGTAACTCCAAATCGTGCGTCGCGTAGTTCTCCTCATGCCTTCTCAACTTTCTTGAAATGTAAGAAATCACTCGTCTGTCTTGCATCAAGACTCCGCCTAAACCTTCCTTGGATGCATCAGTGCATACCAAGAAATATGCATCCATGTCAGGGACCTTTAGTATTGGCGCAGTTGTCAACAACTCCTTAAGCCTCCGAAAGGCCTCCGCGCATTTCTCTGTCCAAACAAACTTCTTGTTTTTTTTCTACAGTTCCGTGATCGGATTTGCTATCTTCGAAAAACCCTCAACAAACTGTCGATAGTATCCTGCTAACCCCATAAAACTATGCACTTCTATGACATTCGTTGGTGCATGCCATTCCGTAATAGCCTCAACCTTGGCTGGATCCACGGCGATACCCTCGCCGAAGATGACATGCCCTAAGTAGTGAATCCTTGACTGGTAGAAAGAGCATTTGGACAACTTCCCATATAATTTGTGTTCTTGTAAACATTGTAGCACCAAGCACAAGTGCTCGTCATGCTCCTCTGTCGTCCGAGAGTAGATCAAAATATCATCAATGAATACTTGGACGAACTTGTCCAAGTACTCGTGGAACACCCCGTTCATCAAACTCATGAATAGCCCTGGGGCGTTTGTCAGTCCAAACGGCAAGACAGTAAACTCGTAATGTCCAAATCTCGTCTTAAAGGCGGTTTTAGGGATGTCATCCTCCTTGATCCGTAACTGGTGATATCCGGATCGCAGATCGATCTGGGAGAACACCGTCACACCCTTCATTTGATCCAACAGATCATCAATTCTTGGTAAGGGATACTGATTCTTGATCGTAGACTTGTTTAGTTGATGGTAGTCAATGAAAATCCTCCACGATCCATCCTTCTTTCGAATAAAAATAACTGGTGCACCCCACGGTGACACACTAGGACATATCAGTCCCAGGTCCAACAAATCCTTCAGTTGCATTTTCAACTCTTGCAACTCCGGGGTCAACATCCGATAGGGCGTTCTTTCTATCTGTTCAGTTCCTGGTTTCAGGTCTATGGTAAACTCCAGTTCCCTCTCCTGCGGCATCCCAAGCAACTCCTCTGGAAATACGTCCGCAAACTCCTTTACCACTGGAAGGTGTTCTAGGCCTTCTGCTACTCCCTTCTCGTTTAGCGTGAGGATCGCATAAAGTTTTCACCCCTTGCACATACTCTTCTATAACTGTAAGGAAGAGACGAACCACAGGGAAACTCCCTGGTTTCGTCCTACAATCACACATCTCTGTCCTTCGTCATCAACCAAGCTCAACCATTTCGTCTTACAGTTGAGAATAGCCTCATGTGTTTCCAACCAATCCATACCGATCACGGCGTCATAAGATCCTAAGATCGTGATGTACAAGTTGACTCTCGTGACAAACTCTCCCAAGTTAAGGGCACAGCCCGTAACCTTTCCTCCAACCTTTTGTTTGGCTCCCGAAGCCATCTCCACGAAGCTAAACTCATCCTGTTCGACTGCCTTTATCTTAATTCTTTTTAGCACTGCACCAGAAATCAAACTCTCAGTAGCTTCTGGGTCTATCAAAATACTAAGGGTCTGGTCAGCAATAGTACCTATCGTCTCGAGCACAGTCGACTAGTGCTCTGTCTGGCGGTTATTCACCGCTGCATGTATCCGATGGGCCTTGCCCATATCTCTCACGGTAGTGGGTCCGGCTAATATAGACATCCTGGCCCTCTCCACAGGACAGTCGCGCTGGTAGTGTGGCTCCCCACACGTCCAACACCCCTTCTTCAGCCTAGTAGTCCTGGTATCTGACGTAGAAGACGTCTGCCCACCGGCCTGGAACCCTGGTCTGTTCTACTGAACAGGCCTAAACTGTTGCTGCTGTGGGTGACGCTGCTGCTAGTGCTGTGGTCCTCAATAAGGTGTCCGTTGTTGAGGCGGCGGTCGTCGAGGCATAGTGAACATGGATCCCCTCTGGAAGCCACGATGTCCCGACGTATGTCTCGTTGGTGTTTGATGTCACGGTGACCCCGATGAACTCTGCCCTATAGGTCTCGCTCAAGTCCTAGTCTGCCCCTCACTGATAAGCTCCTCCTCTGCTATGAGGGCCTTTTGGACAGCGTCGTGCAAGGTTTGAGGCATCAAGATCCTAACCTTTGCACGCAGATTGCCGTTAAGGCCAAACATGAACCTGTTGACTTTGAGCTTCTCTATGTTAAGGTGCGGAGCATACCGGAGCAGCTCCATGAATCGTGCCTCATACTCGGGCATCGTACGACCTCCCTGTCGTAGCATGTTGAACTCGTTGAGCTGACGCTTAATGAATTCCTAAAAAAGGTACCTCTCTCGGAATCGTTCCTCGAACAGTTCCCATGACACGTCTTCCACGGCCATGTTCAGCTGCAGCAAGAGTGTCTTCCACCATAGAAGAGTGCTCCCCTTCAGTTGAAAGACCGCCATGCAGACCTTCATGTTGGAGGTATAATCACAAAGTGCGAAGCACATCGCCATATTCTCCAACCATGCCTCGGCGGCGGTGTCGTCCGGGGCACCAAAGAACTCAGGAAATTTTACCTTCTCGAGTTCACGGTGAATGCTACCGGTAACGGCCAGTGTGCGTGGAAGAACCTCAGGGGGTGTCGGCGCCCTGGCCTCGTCTCTATCCAAATGGCTGATCAAAGCCTCGAACATGCACTGAAAGGATCTCATCATCCCAATAACATCACCAACTGCTATATGTTCCTGTCCGAGCACCTGCTCGCCTCCCTGGGGGTTAGACCCCTCAGGCGTGGATGCTGCTGGAGGTGTCTCGCCTCCTCCCCTAGCACCTCGTCGTCTACCTCCGCAGAATATTCTAACCATGATTACCTGCACCCACACAATCAAATCGATCAGAAGAAGTATAATAAAACCAACTCATGTCAACGAAAGCCGCAGCGAACCCCAAGTCACGGGTCGATCCGGCTCTGATACCATATGTAACAACCCTCCTAGTTAAGGACACTACTCTGTCAGCAGGTGAAAAATGGTTTTTTGTTTGTTAAGTGTGTGCGCGCGTGTAGAATAACAACCCCCTCAACTCTACGTCGCCACTCGAACCAACAAGACGCAAGTAAGACGAACACAATCAAGACGACATGACATATCACAGTGACAACAAGAAATAAATGCCCCTGGACATAAAGCGTGCAACTAGCAGCTGTAAGTAGAGAAAGACAGAAGGGGTTAGGCACAGTACTATCACAGAATGAAAGAATCCAACAGTAGAGTCGCAGTAGTGGAACTGTGCCTTTAAACAGCCCGAGACTACTAATACGGCTCAGAGTGTGTCGCAAGAGTGGAACTATGCCTTTAAATAGCCTAAGACTCTTGATACGGCACGGGATTCCTTCCACCGGATTTACGCACTGACATAATTACTAAGCTACAAGAGGTGTCTATAACCCGCCCGACACGAACATACTACGCAATACAAGACCACTGAGTACTACAAAATCAAGGACAATCATGACCTCTACGGGAGACGTAAATCAGGAGGACTCAAATCGACCAACCACTATTGAGACCCGACGACATCAATCAAGACCAATTGCTTCATTAATTAACATTAACCAATGGAAACTTCTTCATAAGATAAAGGCCAATAATCTCAACCCCCATTATCTAGTTATAAGGTCATCAGGCACTAGATCAGGGACAAGCAGTACGCACAAGTGCCTTGCATTTTTCTGTTAATCTCCATAAGCGAGCACGATATCATACCATAATGGTAAACCCACGAACGTTACATTCTCCCTATCATCTTGCCCTTCCTACCAATTATTACCATATTATAATAACCTTACAAAATAATAGGATTGCATTTTTAAACCTCGTCATTGGCATTTCTAGTTAAACAATATTAGCATGACAATCCAACATCATCTACAACATTTCAATTAAGCCAATAATAACATTGCGATCTAAACATCATCACAAACATTCATTTAACAAATATTAACCTTGCAACTTAAGCATCTCCATTAACATTGCAATTTGAGCAAATACCTCAACATTGCAATTCAACCCACATTAATCATTTCAATTAATAATATTCATATTGCCATTAAACAAATTAACATTAACATTTCCATTACTAATATGAACATGGCAATTAAACCCACTACTTAACATTGCCCTTCAACTAGTAGTAACTTTTCCATTAAATAATAATAATATTGCAACTACACAATAAGTAAACAATTACTTAACATTGCAAGTCTACCAACATTACCATCCAATTAAATAATATTAGTATTTCAATTAAACAAACACTTAATACTGCAATTCAACTAGAATTAACATTTCCAGTAAATAATATTAATATTGTGATTTAACAATTACTTAACAGCAAAATTCCACCAGCATTAATATTCCATTAATAATACGAACCATTGCAAATGAACCACTACTTATCATTGCAGTTCAACTGGTATTAACATTCCCTTAATAATATTAATTGTGCAATTGAACAATAAGCAACCAAATTCTTACCATTGAAATTTCGCTAGAATTAACACTCCATTAATAATATTAATATGGCAATTAACAATTACATACATTGCAGTTCAACCCAGCGTTAACATTTTAATTAAATAATATTAAATTTTCCATTTAGACAACTACTAACTTTGCAAATTGACATGTATTAACATGCAGCTCATGCGCCATCATTAATATGGCATTCTAAATTGTAATGGCTTAAATAAAACCAGGTTACACAGAGACGGCTTACGCATCATCATGACATAGCATTTAAACAGTAATAACAGTAAATAGAACAGGGTTATCTTGGCAGTTTAAGCATCGGCCTTAGCCTTGCGTCACCTCAATCATTTCCATGATCTAATAACACCATTCAATTTTTCATTATATTTTAATTATTGCAAACAATTAACAATAAACATGAGCATTAACTTTATCATCACTGTAATTGTTTCTTTGCCTAAACATCGTTATAAAACAATAAAGTATAGAGACAATTCCCAAAGCTTCCTTATCATAACTGGTTAGTCGCTATCATAACCCAGCATTAGTCGCTACCATAACTGGTAATAACCTGGGATCTGAAGGTGTTATGATGGACATGCCTTCATATTAGCATATGTATTTTTTCTTCCTCCTTCGCTTTCTAATGGGCAGTAAAAATTAAATGTCCCGAGATGATCATAAAATAGCGATTTATGCCAATGAGGTTAAAAACAGTCTACTAACAATTTGGCAGTAACAATTAATTAACCCAGCGACGAAATGGCTATCTGGCAGTAAATGGCGGTAAGGATTAATGACCTAGGGCGCAATGATAAATGAACAGTGATTTATCATAATGAGGAAGGTAACAGTCTAACTGTAACTTGGCAGTAAGAATTAAATGACCTAGGGCGCAGTGATAAATGAACAGTGATTTATCATAATGAGGAAAGTAACTAGCTGGCCTTAAACTGTAATTATCATGGTCATCATCAATCGTTAAACAAGCAAAACTTAAAAACCATTAAGAGTAAAAACTTATGGATAAAATTTTGATTATAGGCACGCATTGATATTCGACAATGATTACATTTTCATTGATCATGTTATTTATGGGTAAATTAAACTATCATTAAAGACTATCATATAAAGCCTGGAAATCTGATATATCATTTTAAACTAACAGTTAAACTATGCAATTTAAACTAGCATTACAATCAGATACATCATTTAGCTGTCATTTAAACGTGGCTACTACTCTTTTACTCAATTGGAGCTCTGAACCTAGCTGTAAATAAAGAGGAACCCACCCCTCTATCTTTAAAATACCCTAATATAATCTTGAATAGAATATCTCATAATCTCCTTCCTTCAGATCTAATTATTTATTTAGCCATTCGCAGAGGGAGAGGCGTGTGCAGCAAATGAGGGAGGTTCTCGTACCTTCTGCCGAGGCGTGAAGGTGAGAGGTGCAGTGGTAGCGCAACCTCCCGGGGATTCGACCTGTCCCAACAACTCAACCCTGGAATTGCAGGGTGTTCTTTTTATTTACTCTTTTGATAAAAGTTAACAAGGGCATACCAGGAGTCAATATCTATCCACTGTAAAAGTCTAAGTTTGGAATCACTATGATTCCAGGATTCGTTTGGATAACAATCCTCCCAATTTGCAGGGGTGCCAGAACGAAAACGCAGAACCATTTACATAACGAAAACTAAGGTTTTGTTGGATTGATATCATATGGGAATTGCAGGGATGCCAGAACGAAGACGCAGGGAAACTAAACCCAACAATGCAGGGAAGTATCACCATAGTAACACAGTGGATTTAACTAAGAACACACACAGGGAAATGGAACCCAACGCAGGGAAGTACCACCTCTATGCAAAGAATGGGCAACATTAATAACAATAAATTCAATGGTCCAAGACCAGAAATAATCGAAATTTTACCCAGCCGAGAACTATATCAGTAAATATTTTTTACCACACAGTCCAGAACAAAGATGAATCAAGGGTTGCACAGACCAAAGTAAATTCATAACACCATTACCCCAACAGAAACGATTAGAAAATTTTCATGAAAAGAAAAACAGTGGTAATACTTTATTTACAAGGTGGGTAGCAGCCGTAAGGGTTTCATGGTCACGCTAGTATCTATTAAGCTATAGTTCACACAGACAATTCACACTATATCCACGGAAACTATACGTTGCACTAAATCCATTAACTACAGTTTATAAATATGCATAGCAAGATAGAAAACCCAGAGATTTACTTACCTGTATCCTTAACGCTTGCAACAATGTTTCTTGCGCTCCCGCCGCTGCAACTCCTGCTTGCCGACTGCAAAGAACCCACCGGTACCTCCCATCCAAACGCTAGGGGTACTCTTCTTCCCCCTCAGCCCCCCGAGCCGCAAAGGGTCCACACACAATCAGAGAGTAACTAGCTTCTCAGCTCGCCTCCAAGGCTGAGCTACCACTCAAGTCTGCTGAGAATCCCCAACTCCTACGAGAAATCAGTCCAGTCTCTCCTCTGGCAGCATAACCAAACCAATCTCAAAAAAAATCCTTTTCTTTCCCCCTCTCCCTTTCCTTTATCCAGACTCAAACCCTAATTCTTCCCTCTTTAGGTTTTCCCCCCTTTTCCCTTTTGAATATCTTACTTTCCTTTTTAATTTATTTTGTTTATATTATTTTATTTTTATTTTAAAAAACACAAAGAGTATGTGCGCTCATTATTCATTTCCTTTTAATTTTTCACATGTTTAACTTTATTTGTTTACAATTGTTTATAATATAAATATACATATATATATTTTCATTTTTCTATTTATAAGCATGCATTCATCTTTGTGGTTTATCATTATCCATCATTTAATTTACCATTAATATATGTATATATAGGATAATGAGAGATTAAGGCGATGGCAATCCAGTATAGGGGAAAATAAATGTATTACATAAAACAAATAAAGAGGAATTACGGGGAGGGATGGCGATTTAGTAATGTGAACTGCACAAGTAAAAGGAAGATGGATACTGGAAGATCAAGGCTATGGAGGATAGTTTAATTAAGTAGACAAGGATAATGAGAGGGTGATGGTCTGAGTTTTTTTTTTTTTTTAATTTTCATTTGTTAAGGCCACACTAAATTTCCCCCCTATTTCTAGAAGGTCTTAGGCTTAGGGTTTAGATTCTAAGCTAGGCGACGATTGGTTAAGGGAATTGCTTAAGGTTTTATTCAGGTGCTGATGACATAGGCCTAATTAGGCTGACTCCTTCAACCACCTTTATCGCGACATGCCCTTCAGGTCACACCACGTGCACTAAGGGTGCCACTCGCCTCTGGAATTTCTTTTGGCGACGTGCCCTTCAGGATGCACCACGTGCTCCAAGGGTGCCACTCATCGACTGAGTTTCTTCTGTGCGACGTGCTCTTCAGGATGCACCACGTGTTCCAAGGGTGCCACTCACCGACTGGACTGATTGGTAGACCTCTATAACCCCTGGAGTAAACACTCCACCAGGTGAACTCGTAGGAGACTAAGGGCTCTAAGGAATAAGGCCCCCTCCTTATTGCGCGCCCCTTAGAATCATCGTGAGAGACTGTCGCAGTCGGCCCTCATGAAATCGTGGGTCCTCTCGAACTAGGTAATCGTTAACCTACAGTTCGAGCCACGGCGAGAGTGCTAGCAGGCGGTGGCAGGGCTGCTGTCCACCCCTCTCCCTCAACCTCTCGACAATCATGTGTGGCCCCTTTACTCCATATGTGAGTCAACTCGGCAAGCTATCATCAGCCTGCATCACCAATAGTCATGTCAGAAATGTCAACATCAAATCATCAAATCAAATGAAACATCATAATAAACATATCAACCCAAAATCACACTCCCTAACTCAGTCTGGAGTCCAAGGGGGTTCTACCGATGCCTCTGCATCCTCAAGGTCAAAAACCCTGCACACTCAATAAAACTGAGTCAATAGCACCCATCTACATCAAATAGTAACACATCATGTCATCTGTCAATCACATCATAATCAAATATAAAAGGTCTAACATAGAAAGGGTCCAGATCACTTGCGAGCAAGTGTCCTCAAATAATAAGCGTTCTCAGTGTGCCAGAGCGGGATGTTACAACTGTGAGATATACTGTTGTAAACATGTACCAATAAACCTGAACCATGAATCAACCATGCATCAACCTGTACCTCAACTTGTAATCAACCTAAACCATAAACAAGTGCATCAACCATGCACCAACCTATACCAAACAATCTGTATTCAACCTAGTGTATATGATCACATACCTTCAAACCTTCCTTAACTTTAACAATAAGAGATTGACATTTTCATCAAACCTTTCTTTAGTCTCACAATACTAGTTTTGGATTAGTCAACAACCCTAACTTGAAATAATCAGAACTTTGTACCTGAAATGAATAAATATTTGAAACTAATAAAAAAAAATCTTCAGTGTGTTTTATGCAATTCCTCTATGTTTCAGTACTTGGAACCTCTCAGAAAAGGAGTTATAGAAAAAATGGCACACCTTGCTAAAACCTAGCTTATTCTAGAGAGTGAACTTGTAGAGTGTGCCCCGTATGGAATATTTGTTGAATTTATTTTGGATATTTTATGAAGAATTTGTGACGTTTTTTCCCGAAAGACTTGTTTTTGAGTAGTTTCAGGACTAGCCAAAAACCCTATTGTCCATGGAGTGTAACTCCAAAAATACAATGACCCACAAGCTAAATTTTTTACCAAAGATACTTAGATATGTTTCCTCAATGGAATAACAATTTAACATTTTGAATCATTATAGAAAAAAAATCATTTCGAAAATGGTGAGATGACCTGAAAAAACATACCTTAGAAATCATCATCAAAAGAATTTATCCTTCCTTGAATTCCAACCTTCTTTTCTTCACTTTCCTCAGAAATTCGGCTTAGATATCCTTTGGTTAAATCAAAAACCTATAGGTATTAAATACTCTCAAGTATTTCTTAAATGAAAGAGCCTTGCCTCTTATTTATAATCTCCAAGTGGCTTCCTTAAAAACATCTTCTAGGTCACTTTGCCCACTTTCCTTATTTTAGTGTTAAGCCACTTCTAATTTCTCCATTAAATTTATTATTGAATTAATTTATTTTGTATTCACTTCGAATTATAGTACACTCATAAATTCACTTTATTTACCTTTTAAAATCTCTTAAACCACATTGACTACTTTGACCTTTTGGGGCTTCTAGATGACATATGAGGGTCCTCCAACTTTGTAAGGCCATAACTCTCAAACTGTGAGGAGTTATGTGACTTTACACATGTTGAACACAACTACCACACTTAGGGGGGGGGGGTGAATGAGTGTGCATATATTTTTCCCAAAACTTACCTCTTACACAAAAACTCCTTAGTTAACATTCAACATTTGTTCATTACTCATTGTTGTCATTTATAATAAGTTAGATGTGAATACATATCAACAATATATATCAACAACATATATCAACAACATATCATCAACAAATCATCTCCACAAGGAACACAAAGAACACAAGATGTATGTACAATTTTTCTTTTTATTATGGACTTCAATCCAGGGGTTTTTCAGCAACAATGGAATAGAGTAAAACTCTACAAGAGAACCATATCTATATGCAAGACTCAACTTAAATTCTCAGCGCCAACTACTATGGGGAAACAATCCTCAACATATATCAATCTATCAACATAAACAAGTGCATCAACCATGCACCAACCTGTGCCAAACAACCTGTAATCAACTTGTACCATAAACAAGTGCATCCAACCATGTACCAAGTATATCCCAATCATGTGTCAAATACTCATCAACAATGACTCATAAATATGTACCAACATCATCAGCTATACACCTCATGTATGTGCCAACTCATCAACTGCTTGTCTAAACCATGACTAGTTTTGGATTAGTCAACAACCCGAAATTGAAATAATTATAGCTTTGTACCTGTAATGAATAAATATATGAAACTAATACACAATTCTCCTCAGTTGTTTTATGCAATTCCTACATATGTCACTACTTGGAACCTCTCAAAAAATGCGTTATAGAAAAAATGGCATACTTTGTTGAATTCTGGCTTATTCTAGAGAGCGACCTTGTAGAGCGTGGCACACACAAACTATTGATTGAATTAATCTAAAACTATTAAAAAACATACTACAACATGTAACCTTACCAACACATTTGGTCTCACTAAATTTGGATCTGTTATGAAGAAGTTATGACATTTTTACCTGAAACACTTGTTTTTTACTAGTTTCAGGACTAGCCACAAACCCTATTTTCCACGAAGTGTAACTCCCAAAATACAATGACCCACAAGATGAATTTTTTACCACAGATACTTGGGTATGTTTTCTCAATGGAATAGAAATTTCATGGTCAGACCCATTATAGAAATTTTTTTATAGATAAAATGGTGAGATGACCTGTAAAGAACATACCTTAGAAAGCACAATCAAAAGAATTTATCCTTCCTTGCATTTTGGCCTTCTTTTGTTCACCTTTCCTCTGAATTTCGGCTTAGATATCCTCAGTTACCTCAGATACATATATATATATATATATATATATATATATATATATATATTCAATATTCTCAAGTGTGTGTTAAATGAGAGAGCAGTGCCTCTTATTTATACTCTCCAAGTAGCTTCCTTAAAAACATCTTCTAGGTCACTTGGTCGACTTTCCTTATTCTAGGGTTAACCCACTTCTAATTTCTCCATTAAAATTATTATTGAAATAATTTATTTTCTATTCAATTTGAATTATAATAAACTCATCACTTCACTTTATTATTTATCCTTTAAATATCTCTTAAACCACTTTGACTACTTTGACCTTTTGGGGCTTCTACATGACATATGAGGGTTCTCCAACTTCGTAAGGCCATAACTCTCAAACCATGAGGAGTTATGTGATGTTCCGCATACCACCAGAAATGGAATGACATGTAATATCCATATAGAATAGTATTATCTGAAAATATATCATAACTCATACTGTTACCCATCAAACAAACTTGGGTCCATTACTCAAACCTGGGGTCTCCAACTTCTCATGGCCATAACTCTCTAACTGTGAGGAGTTGTGTTATGTTCCACATACCACCAGAAATGGAATGAAAATCACTATCCATAGAGTATAGTTTCCCTAACAAATTCACTATCCTTCATCTCATTATTCCACATACAAAAATGTGTCCTCCAACAATTCTTGTAGGATAACTCAATCCACAAAGTGTCTTCTCGTGAGGGATTTGACCATAAGGGGACCACTTTGGAGTTCATCCATTTGTGTAGCTTATCAATGATGATAACACAATAATGAGATCATGGTTCCTGCAACCATTCTTCTAGTATAACTCAATCCGCAAAGCGTCTTCCAGTGAGGGCTTTCACCATAAGGGTACCACTTTGGAGTTCATCCATTTGTGCACCTTATCAATCATGATAAGACAATAATGAATCATATATACATTTTTCCAACAATGCATCATATACCAATGAAACCACATCAATCCATATTCATCATGTATCAATGACAACTCATTGATCCATCTTCATCATATCAATGACAACTCCTTGATCCATCTTCATCTATTCATTCTCATCGAGGACAATACATATTATATTACATCAATCATCAATCAATCAATCCTTTGACATCAATCAATCACTTGACATCAATCAATGACACCAATCAATCAAACCATTGGCATTAATGACAACATGATCCAACAATCTCCCCATTTGGCATTGATGGCAATACCAACATTGATGTCAGCACCAATTACCAATTATTGATGTCAACATGTAGATAAAGAATGCTCTACATAAATAGTCAATGTGACTATCTCTCCCCATCAATAAACATAAATCAAATCAATGTGATTAACTCTCCCTCTTTGACATCAATGGCAAAGGGCCATTCTCATATTTGGGCTACTCCCCTTGCTTGAACTCTCCTTGGGGTTGCTCCTCCTCTCTGGTGTACATGGCTGGTACATAGTGTCAGAACCTGCAACAAATAATGTCAAACCTTGCAACATAGTGTTATACCATCACATCAAGCTGCAATCCATGTGCATAACCTTTTTCTCAAGGATTTACCACATATATGTGGTCTGCTGCACAATAGTTCACGTATGTAAATGACCTATACAAGGTCAGCCTATGTATGTATGCAATTGATACCACTATCACCCGCGTATGATTCAATAGATGACTTACTTGAGATTCCCTTCAGTCTTTCATTCTGTTTTGGCTGCTCTGTCTTCTTCACCCACTTTTGTAGATGTCCCTACTCTTCAGAACTTGAGCTTTAAGCATCAATATTTTCAAAGATGTCTCCCTTCCTTACTTCATTCCTTCTTCTAGCCATGCTATTTGAAGCTCTCATCATAGACTTTCTTCTTGTGTTCCAACACTCATGGGATTTGTGGTCAAATCCACTACAGCTGTAGCATCTCATAGTGTTACAGTGAACAACAATGTGTCCTACTTGATCACATCTCCAACACCTCATGGTGTTATAAAATCTTCCATTATACCTCCTTTCATGAGATCTACATTCAAAATCTTTGTGACCATATCCATTACATGAGTAACAATTCCCATGAAAAATACTTTCATACCTTTGCTTTGGTGTCCCAAGAATAGATTCTTTCTTTGTTTTTTTGAAATTATCTTTGCCTTGTCTAGATGGTTGCTTTGCAACATTTTCTTCCTTCTTTGATGGATTTACCTCATGCTTCTTTGAGGTGCTTTCTTCAGCATGTGTATCTTCTCTTTCGTATCCAATACCTAATTTATCACATGATGATATTTGACTTTCCAAGATCTCATCCAAGATTCGTGAGCTATTCAAGAATTTGTTTGAATTTTCCACCTTCTTTCTAAGGTCAACAATTTCAGCTTCTAACTTACAACATGACTCTTCCTTTTCATTTATTTGAATCTTCAATAGTTCCCCTATTCTTTTGGCTTCTTTAATTTGGGTCTTGAGATGAACAATGGTTTCAAAGATTCTGCTAATATCATCATCTACATTCATATCTTCTTTTCCATTCTTTAGTCTTGTGATATCTTCTTCCTTTTCTTCTAATAGAGTCTTATTGCTCTCTTCTTGATCCTTGATCATTTCTTTTAACTTCAAGATGTGCCTTAGAGTTCTCCTAAGAAACTTCTTAGTGTTATCTGAAATATAGTTATAGTCTATATAATAATGATCACTTCTATATCTATATAAACCCTCTTCAACTTCCTTTTGAAGTTTTAATAGATTTCCTTCTATTCTTTTCATGGAATAATTATGATCAAAGTTTACAGAAACTATTTCTAGATCTTCTTCTTCACTTGTAGAGAAAAATTCATCATCATCATTGCAATCAAGGGGTTTTGAGGGTTCTTTACCTTCATTTCAAATATCTTCACGATCTCCCTTTTTGCCAACATCAACACATAATTATTTGCCTTCATTTGAAATGTCTTCAAGATCTTCCTTTGTGCCATCATCACTTGATTATTTATCTTCAGTTGAAATGTTTTCAAAATCACATTTAGAAATAATGCATTCAAGAGTTTTTGGAGATTCTTTACCTTTAGTGATCTTGATGGAGTGATCTTCAATTTTTTCTTTCTCCTTCTTGCTTTGATATGTTTCCTCTAGCTTTAGCCATAGATCCTTGGTGGAGGTGCATTGTCCCATGCTATATTTGATAGGTCTTGAGAGTCCACTAAGAATGGTCTTGAGAGACAATGSATCATTCTTCTTTCCTTCCCTTTGAGCTGCAAACTTTGACTTGTTCTTTAATGAAACTGATCCACCAATGACTGCCTTCCAAATTGTTGCTCCCATTGTCTTCAAATGTAATCTCATATCTATTCTCCAAGTAGAATAGTTTTCCTCATCAAGGATTGGAACTTCATCATCCATTTGTGTGTCTATGTATCTCCTTAAATATTGTTAAGGCTTGTAGTGAAGGATCACTCTGATACCAATTGTTGGACACACCTACCACACTTAGAGGTGGGGGTGAATGAGTGTGAGGATCATTTTTCCAAAACTTCCCTCTTACACAAAAACTCCTTAGTTAACATTAAACATTTTCTCATTACTAAATTCTATCATTTATAATCAGTTATATGTGAATACATATCAGCAACATATCATCAACAAATCATCTCCACAAGGAACACAAAGAACACAAGATGTACGTACAATTTTTATTTTTATTATGGACTTCAATCCAGAGGTTTTTCAGCAACAATTGAATAGAGTACAACTCTACAAGAGAACCATCTCTATGTGCAAGACTCATCTTACATTCTCAGCAAAAAATGAGATGAGGACACAATCCTCAATAGATATCAATCTGTCAACATGAACAAGTGCATCAACCATGCACCAACCTGTAATCAACTTGTACCATAAACAAGTGCATCCAACCATGTACCAAGTATATAAAAATCATGTGTCAAATACTCATCAACAATGAATCATCAATATGTACCAGCATCATCAACTATACACCTCATGTATGTGCCAACTCATCAACTGCTTGTCTCAACCATGACTAGTTTTGGATTAGTCAACAACCCCAACTTGAAATATTCATAACTTTGTACCTTTAATGAATAAATATATGACACTGATAAACAATGTTCTTCATTTTTTGTTATGCAATTTATTCAGGTGGCACTACTTGTAACCTCTCAAAAAAGACGTTATAGAAAAAATGGCATACCTTGCTGAATTATGTCTTATTCTAGAGAGCGACCTTGTAGAGCATGGACCACACCAAATATTGATTGAATTGATTTGAAAATATTAAAAAAAATACTACAACCTGTACCCTAACGAACACATTTTGTCTCACTGAATTTGGATCTGTTATGAATAAGTTATGGTGTTTTTACCCGAAATACTTGTTTTTGACTAGTTTCAGGACTAGCCACAAACCCTATTTTCCACGGAGTGTAACTCCCAAAATACAATGACCCACAAGTTGAATTTTTACCACAAATACTTGGGTATGTTTTCTCAATGGAATATCAATTTCATGGTCTGAATCATTATAGAAAAAATGTTATAGTGAAAATGGTGAGATGACCTGTAAATAACATACCATAGAAAGAACCATCAAAAGAATTTATCCTTCCTTGCATTTTAGCCTTCTTTTCTTCATCTTTCCTCATAATTTTGTCTTATATATCCTTGGTTACCTCAGACACATGTATATATTAAATATTCTCAAGTGTGTGTTAAATAAGAGAGCCTTTCCTCTTATTTATACTCTCCAAGTAGCTTCCTTAAAAACATCTTATAGGTCACTTGGTCGACTTTCCTTATTTTAGGGTTAACCCACTTCTAATTTATCCATTCAAATTATTATTGAAATAATTTATTTTGTATTCAATTTGAATTATAATACACTCATCACTTCACTTTATTATTTATCCTTTAAAAATCTCTTAAACCACTTTGACTACTTTGACCTTTTGGGGCTTCTAGATGACATATGAGGGTTCTCCAACTTCGTAAGGCCATAACTCTCAAACCGTGAGGAGTTATGTGATGTTCCACATACCACCAGAAATAGCATGACATGTAATATCTGTATAGAATAGTATTATCTAAAAATATATCATAACTCATACTATTACCCATCAAACAGACTTGGGTCAATTACCCAAACCTGGGGTCTCCAACTTCTCATGCCCATAATTCTCTAACCGTGAGGAGTTATATTACATTCCACATACCAAAAGAAATGGAATGGAAAGCACTATACATATAGGATAGTTTCCATGAAAAATTCACTATCCTTCGTATCATTATTCCACATACAAACATGGGTCGTCCAACTATTCTTCTAGGATAACTCAATCCGCAAAGTGTCTTCCTATGAGGGATTTCACCATAAGGGGACCACTTTGGAGTTCATCGATTTGTGAACCTTATCAATCATGATAAGACAATAATGAGTCATCTATAAATTTTTCCAACAATGCATCATATACCAATGAAACCACATTGATCCATATTCATCATGTATCAATGACAACTCATTGATCCATCTTCATCATATCAATGAGAACTCATTGATCCATCTTCATCTATGCATTATCATCAAGTACAATACATATTATATTACATCAATAATCAATTAATCAATCCTTCGACATCAATCAATCACTTGACATCAATCAATCAAACCATTGGCATCATCAATCAAACCATTGGCATCAATGATAGCATGATCCAACACCACATACCACCAGAAATGGAATGACATGTAATATACATATAGAATAGTATTACCTGAGAATATATCAAAAATCATACCATTATCCATGAAACAAACTTGGGTCCATTACCCAAAACTAGGTTCTCCAACTTCTCATGGGCATGACTCTCTAATCATAAGGAGTTATGTGACGTTTCACATACCACCAGAAATGGAATGACAAGCACTATACATCTAGGATAGTTTCACTGAAAAATTCATTGTCATTCATATCATTATTCCACAAATAAGAATGGGATATATAACTATACTTCAAGGATAACTCAATCCAGAAAGCTTTTTCTCATGAGGGCTTTCACCATAAGGCACCACTTTGGAGTTCATCCATTTATACTTATTATCAACCATGATAAGCAAATAACGAGTCAAATTTACATCAAACAATATTGGGTCCATTACCCAACCTTTTTTCTATAGGGATTTATTCAAGGGTTGACATCAATGACAACCAACCTTAATCAATAGTAACTAACACTAAAAGTTGTGGTGCAACTACCACTAAGGATCTAGGATGAAGGAACAAACACTACAACTGCAATTGTGCTACAATGAGCTTGAAAAAGAGTTGCATATCTACCTTCCAATGGTTAGACTATTCCAAAGTTTTTGTGGGACCATAACCTATTATAATCTTGTGCTCATTTAACCATAGAAAATATCACAATATTTTCACCCAACCATAGGCATTCAACCACCCCCAAGCACCATAACCTTTGACATATACAATGATTCTGGAAGTAGAACTAGACCCAAAGGATAACCAAGAGAGAGAGAGTGCACCTTTCTCCAAAGGTATCACACCAAGAATAAATTCCCAATCCATAGACCAAGATGAGTACCCAATTACAGTCATTGTAGTTGCACTCTTCCTATAGACTTGTGCACCACTTTATTAAGTATGTGTGTGTGTTACCAAATCAGTTCAAGTGCCTTATATTTATACTAATCTGACCAGGTGAATAGGTGTCTCTTCAATTAGGGTTGACCTATTCTTTTCTGCATATAATACTTCAATATTACTTATTTTGTTGAGTCGACCTGTCTTCCAGGGTTTTCGCACATCTGTTTAGGTTTTCTCTTTCTTTTGGAATATTCTATACTAGTCAAATGTTTATCCGTGGAGGTTAATACCTCTCACATCTACCAAAAAATAAACAATAAGAAACTATATTTATATCTCTCACATGATCCCTTCTTGCATAAGCTCTACAATCTAGTGTTTTATGACCAAAATTATTGCAAGAAAAAAAACAACGAAGAAAGAGATTCTGGTATGAGGTTTTGAAAGGCCTTCTTGGTGGTAAAATTTTTATAAACTCATTCTTGTTGTAGAAAAGTAAGGTTTTCGTTTGTCATCATTTCCTTTCCTTCTACTACTTTTGATGGATCCCTTCAGAATATTAGCATAGATTTTAGTATTTTCTTCGTTTTCTTTTTCTGATGGCCTTGTGACCTTAGTGATTACATCTCCCTTGGGGGGATTTTGTTTTTCATCATATCCAAGACCTCTCTTGATGAATGGTGACATTTGGTGACTCATAATATTATCTAATATTTTAGTATTATTTCCAAACTTCAAGCTTCTACTCAACTAATTAGTTGTTTTCTCTAGTTCCTTTCTCAAGGAAATGATTTTAGACTCTAGATTCTCATAATTTTCTTCCTTTTCTTTCAGTTGGCTTCTCACTACTTCTTCTATCCATTTTTCCTCTTCTATTTGAGTCTTTAGGATGATAATTTTTTTATATTTCATCAGGATCATGATCCTTCTTTTCACATTTCCGCAATTGTTCTTTCTTCTTTTTATTTTGTCCCTCAAGTCTGTCTATATCTTATAAGGCACTAATGAGTTCTTCTTCAAGATTCACTTGCCCATCAATGTATGCTTCTTCTTAATTTGATTTTTTTTTATTGCATTCATTTTCTATATTAGTATTATTTGTATCCATGGCCATGAAGAGGAATTATTCATTGTTAATATCAAAAACATATCCATCACTTTCTTTAGATGAAATATTGTCCTTTCTAAAGTAAAAACTCTTCTTCTTAGTATATTTTCCTCTTCCATGTTTATAGTGTTTTCTTTTATTTTTATGTACTACTTCATCATTATTGTCTTCCCTTTTTGCATATGGAAATTTAGAATTGAAATCTCCTAATCTACCGAAATTAAAACATTTGAAGGGTACCTTACCTTTGTATTTTCTAGATCCTCTTTTTATATTTCTCATGAATTATGTTTTTTATGTATCTGATTCATTGATTCGAAAATTCTTCGACACCACTTGTTTCTTTACATATATACATGCATTATCTAACTTGATCCAAAATAATTTACAAATCGTATTGGGTTAGTTTGCAGAATTATGATGATGTGCTTTGAACCCCAAAACTCATAAAATGAAGATTATATTGTTTGATGACAGTGATATGACACAATAGAAAGTAAAATAAATCAAATTGCATACTTTTGTTTAATCTTTAAGTTCCATTCAATCCAATGAAAATTGCCTTCTCCATCTCAAGTATCAAAAACACATGTAAAATGGCTCACATATGCAAATTTAATTAATGTTCTTAAATTCAATTAATCAAAATAAGAAAATGTCTACACCATTGAAATCCTTGTGAAATTTTGAAACTTTTGAATACAAAGTCTACCAATTTCCAAAATAGATTAATTTCACGCTCTTTGACATGCAAAACAATGCATCAAATGCCCATTAATGACAAATTGAGAATACAGTTTTCCAAATGAGCTCAAATAAAAAACTAGACCTAATTTTCACGATCCTTGAGAAAAATCATGCAATTTTGATATAAATCACTTGAAATCTCATTAAGGTACCATTTGGCATGCTTTACGATGCAACACAAAATTAAGTTTTGCCTGCACGTACTTTCATAGAGTCTTGAAATCCATGCTCTATCTAAAAATCCGTGCAATACTAGACTTTGTTCCTAGGGATGCATGTACATTATACTGGGATGTGTGCCCAATATATAGGGTGACCTCCAAAACCACCTCCAAAATACATGGAAACTTATTTATTATATTTGGTGAAATATACACTATATCTATGTTGGTAGCATATTGGTTAGAACCTCCCACTATTCTAGTGGAGGTTCTTGGTTTAGTTCTCGTGCATGGAATGTTTGTTGTTATATTGATTTAATTTATGGTTAATACATACTATATATATATAGTACGTATATATTCGTTGGTTTTTTTTTTATAAATGGTATATTATAATATATTATATATAATATATAGTATATGTAAAACAAAAAATCCCACATGAACCATTAAGGTTAATCTCCTTTTGTGATAAGGTTTGGGTTTTATGATATAAATAGTGACCACGGGTTGGGTCTAGCTTCAACCCCTTCTCCCCCTCAACACAACATTACATTAAGTTAAATATAATATAACTTGTATAGTGGTTAAGTGTGTCTTGTGGCTTAGTGGTTGTGGTGGGTATGTTAAAGTGTGGAGATTTGGAGATCATGGGGTTGATTCCCTGAGACTCCATAATAATTTTACCATATAAAAACATTATTGTATAATGAGGGATTGCACATGGCATCCTATTATTGGTTGAACCTATGCCACATGTCAACAAACCATTAGACCACATGGATGCCACTTGTCAACTCGTGATTGAACCACCTAATTTTCCCAATCAATTGTACGATCATTCCATATGGAACCTTTGGGTGTGGGAATTCCACCTATATGATTGTGCCATATGTCACTGTAAGGGCATGACATGTTTCATTTTACCCCTTTGACTTTTGACTTTCACCTTTGTTGAATTTAACTTTGACATCCCATAATGTTTGCATACAAACTCTCTTTGACAAACCATTTCCACCATTGGAATGCTAATGACGATATCTACACAATGATGCCATTATCGAGAAAATTTGAGATGGTCGAATTTTCATCATTTATGGATCCCCCAGGACCTTTATGAGCATTTTGGATCCTTCTGTACCTCTGTGAGTGTTCCTTGGATCCTCTTGGATCACACCTTCCCACTGAAGAACTTTTGGACCTCCAAAAGTATATATATTCAAAAACTTAGTGATGATAAATCTAGCTCAGTCTTCCATCTTATTGAAATTATATGATCAATAACTTAGTGATGAAAATTCTTCATTCTTCCAACTTTTTGATTCTTTTGGAATAAGTATTCAATTTGGGTCTTCGACCTCGGGTAATAGATTATTGTTCTTTTTTATGCTTCTCTGGAATATATCTATGACTTTGAGCTATGGCTTTGTAGCTAATATATATAGCTTCGGTTATGGGTTATTATCGAATATAGCTATGACTCTGGCCTATGTAACTATAGCTAATATGATATATATATATATATATATATATATATATATATATATATATATATCTGGTTATGGCTTATAGATTGCATGACAAAAATGGCATTCTTCATTAAATCTCTGTTATACTTGTATCTTGTAGTTCAACATCCACTCCCACATCCTTTTGTTGAAGATAGTCTATCTTAGCCAATATGAAACCAAGTTGAATGTTGATCTATTCCTTTCCCATTTGGACTCTCTTTTCTTATATTCTTGATGTATCTATAGAATTCCATGAATGAATACTCTATTCATTGTCTCTCATTCCTTGGTAAAAAAATTATGCTTGTACGGTTATCATTTGTACCTTCATCGATTGCTTTTGTTCAAGGTATATGTCATACGAACATGACATGGTATTAAATATTCTTATATCATGCACCTTTATGTGTCTCTTTAAAAGAGGATTAGTTCTCATTTATCAAATCTAGAAATTTTTTCATTACTTTGATTCTCTTTTTTCTCTTGAACTACATGTTCCAACTGCCTGCATCCTTCTATTCCCTCACTTTCAATTTTTCAAAAGAAATAATGTTGACTAGACAATTCGATCCATATGTAGCCCCTTAGTTGATTACAAGAAAATAGATTGTTCATATTGTTGTCTAAAGGATTTGGAATCTTCATAATGATATTCCTCTCACTATAAAACAATATGTATAGGAAGTTATCCAGAATTCTCTTTAACAAGATTCCTCTCACTCTATAACAAGTTTAAATGAGACTATCTAGAAATATCTAACAATATTACCCCCACTCTTTACAACATATAAGGTGGAAATATAAAATTTTTTATTACAATGTTCCTCTCAATCATACAAGGTGTCAATACAGAAATTTAGAGAGTCCCTCTCACTATTATAATTTACAATGATTGACTTACAAGCCTTCTAATAGACTTCATGAGATTACACATATGCATATCATATTTACAAATATACATATTTAGAAAATTTAAAGATGGTTTAATTATGGACTCATTCTCTCCACTTTGTTGGGACGATTCCTATAGATTCTGACCTTTAACAATGCCTCTGATGTTGATGTTGAATCTAACATTGAATTTGATGCAGAATCTGATGTCAAATCCAAGTAACCATTAGACCAAATTATCGTTCTTCCCAGTAACTTGTATAACCTCTACCTAAAGATACAAAGTGATATTATTGTGTCTAAAGTAGCTTCCCTTGAATACGTAAGTACTCAACCATTATGGAGTATGATTTCATAACTGTCATCCTCAAATGATGCAACTGAGAGAAATTTTACCTTTAATTCTAAGGAATACAACATATTCTCTATTCACATAATTCCTCTTGACTCGAGTTGGAATCTTACATGTCGATACCCCCTTATTTCTTATCTGGTATTGGTTCCAGATCGCATAAAGAAATCTTTGTCCGATTCTGAGAAGATAAAAAATATTGATCTCATCCCGATCATGTGGATATATGATCCATTGTCCATGAATGATTCTTCAATGTCTTCATAAATGACTTTTCTAAGACCATACATTAGGAAATTTCCGAAGCCTTTCATTAAGGTCATTGACTTCATCTGGAGTTGTTGTTTGTATTCTTACAAGTGTATTTACATCATTTAGTTTATTCTTCATACGTATGTCCAGGTAACTATTATGGGACTTATCGGTAAATGCAGATATAAAAAAATATCCCCAGATCCACCTAGTTCTAGAACCATACAAAACAGAACATGATGCTTTCACTAAGCTCTAACCATTGGGTTTACTATTTAACAAGAGATGGGAAACATATCATTTAAATATCACTTCCTCTTGTCATTTTCATCGTAGCTCCACTCCATTGCTCCTATGATATTGAATCTGCAAGGGAACACAATCCAACCAAAGTGAAAGCAATAATATACTCAATGACAACCTATGTATGTCATCAAGGAATCATACAATAAAACGAGATGAGTTTTATAGGAAAGAAACATATCACTATATCATATAATAATGAAAGTGGGGATTACAATCAAAGCGTTGATGTTGCAAGGTCCCCTTTTGATGACCCTTTTCTCCAACACACACACTTGCTCCAATATTGAATGAAGAAGATCCACAATGACTTGATGAACTGAAATGAGGTTCTCAAGAATGATATAATGCATAACTCTCCATGCAATATTAGCTTATTCAAGATTCATTGACCTTAAAATCAACCTTATCTTTTTCCATGAGAAATCCTTCTTTATATAGGGGAAAGAGATATGGTTGAATAGATTAGGATGATCCCACCAAATCATAGAAGTGAGTAGGATCCCAACCATACTAATGCCACCTCATCTTCTAGAAGATCTCCTTCTATAAATTTCATGAATTTTGACCTTTTCTTAACCTTTTGACATCGTCACACGCTAGTTGTAGAGCAGCCTGCGGAGACATTGCAAACCATATTTAGGGAAGTTGTCAATGACCAGGAATCGTCGCACCCTTCTTATGGTGCAGCCTGCGACGACCCTACTTAACAAGGTTTTTGATAAGAGAAATTCAATCACTTTCCTCATGAAGAAAGGCTCTTTTGGAACATGCACACATGTTGTAAATGGATCACTAAGATGACTAAAATAATGTGTAACAGAATTCCCCCCAAAGTATGAGGCTAGAACTCATGACAAATGAAATACTTTGTAGAATGTGTGTGTCGAAAACAAGGATCACATCAATCGGGAACCTGCAAATAGTCAAGCATCATCATAATAATATACAATTTTCTGAGGTAGGCATTCCCATACTCAGATTCATGGCCACCAAATATACACCGTGGATCCATGTCAATGTGAAATTGACATAGCCACCCTCAATACACTGTGGATCTATGCACTAAAATGACTCAAATTTAGACATAGCCACGAGATATACAAAGTGGATCTATGTGCCAATAAAAATCATGAATATTTCGTCACAACCTGTATCATAATGGTATGATCCAAAGTCTTCATTTTCATCGTCCCTAAGTATGAATCTAACCATGTGATTGCAGGTGTTGAAGTCGAACATGATAGAAACCACTTTATTACCGGTTATTCATGAAAAATGTTAACAAGTGCAAGGGAAATAACCATTGATGTCAATGAATCCCAAGGTACACTAGTACAATCCAACAAATGTGAATAAATGAGTTGAAGTTGAACACTCAATGGAATCTTCCAATCAGGGGTCAATGATGTGAACCCACTATTGAAAGCGAAGAAACTTTCTATTGAAGCATGCAGGCTCTAAGGTACTGAACGATTTGAGGGCCTTGATGTATCCCCCATCAATGAAAAGAAATAAGTAAAATATTTGAGATAGATCAGAGTATGAAATGATTTGAAACTGACATACGGAAGGCCGACATGGTATAAAATTTATAACTATAGATGACCGACTCGATAGGAGGCTTATTAAGGATGGACTTCTCTTGAACATATAAACAACACAACAATGGTCTTGGAAACATTGAATCAAGGAGGACCCAACATATGGACATGTGGATGGTCAAACGAGAGACGAATGGATTTCCCAACCTGGATATAATGATGAAGGAGGGTGTCATGTTCAAGAGCGACTATTACTGCCACTAACATAGATACAGAGACACATTTATTTCCCAAAATTTTCCCCACCATTTCTTCCAAGTACCTCTTTATTTTTACGCAAGCTAGAGGAGGATAGCATATGATTGTTGATGAAGCTCATCCTTTGGATGAGTCCCTCGCAGTATGTTTAACGAACCCTAAGAAGGAGTGGTTCGGCCTCATATGGGTCTTTCAATGTTTGTTTAATGAGTCCAAAGAGAGAAAAAACGGGGGGTTTTCATGTTTAGAGAGTCTGAAAAACACTTAAAGAGAAATCCAATAGTTCCTTTTTTGTAAGTTAATCTGATGAGACTGAAAAACTAATAACCTATCGCTCATCAAATGTTTTCTTCAAATACTTTTACAAGCATGAAAAGAACAAGGTCACTCGACAATCTTTTCGTTTTTATGGAGCATGCAAAAATCTTAAACGATACTCCATAGGTTTTGTTTTTCATGTTACCATTATGAGTACGAAAAGAGACAAAATTATACTCAGTTACATTCTCATTGATTTACGAGCATAAGAAAGAACAAAAACTAAGTTTGGATTTTTTCCTGAAAAACTCTAAAAGGATCCATACATGCAACAAGTGGATAAAAGAAAACCAAAAAGGTGTATCCTTGTTTAATATTTCACTACTAGGTTTTTCATCTACAAAAAGCCAAACACTTGCAATGTCATTATAACTTTAGGGTTTAGGTGGAATATATAAAATAATATAAAAATGAAAATGAAAAAGTAAAAAGCAATAAGAATGAGTCAAAACTTCATTTTACTATTCCATTTTTATTCCACCCAAACTTTGTTCCAAAACCCCCCTATTTACCTCAAGTTTCCACTGCAGATTATGGGAGGCACAGTTGATCATTTGATGAATGGTCTCCGTTGATCAGGTAATTTTCATCTCTTTCAACTTTTCATGGATCAATTTTTTATTTTTATTGGTTAGAAATGGATTTTTGAGTTGCGTTTTCAAGGGTACCCACGAATGGAGATCATTGCATGTGTCTTATATCATGCCCTTCAACGAACCAAGATCATCACAAGTGGCATTTGGGCTAGCCTGCGATGACTCTGCATTGTACAGATGATCTAGCCTATGACGTGATTAAATCAAAAAGTGTTTTGAGATGTATTTTGCAATAAAAGGTTTCTAGGGAGAAGATGAAGGTGATAATCTCTCTTTTATGTTCCATTGCCAGCTTTCTATGGTAAGAATGTTGGAATGGCGGGAGAGAGATCATGAGGTGGAAGATTACTTTGTTGGGAATGACCCAAGAATGGTAAATTCCCTCTCACATTGTGGACTGTTAAAATTCTTCAAGATCTAATGCATGAGGGCCCAAATGAGTTTGCTCGAATACTTGGTCCATATGTGGGATGTAAAGCAATAGGAATTCCATGTGGGGGCTCTCATTTTGATGATAGATATCGAGGATATATACTTCTTGATTAGGATACCTCGTCGTGGGGCTCGTGTTACATTGACAGGTAGTAGGGGAGGTGTCGAACCTATGAGTCACTATATTAGTGAACATTGCATACCCGGTACTCATAAGCATAGAGACAAGGTCACTATCAGGGATGTACGTGACTTACCTCTATAGACTATCCTCTACACCATCATGCACATGGTAGGGAGTGAAACTCCCCATATGTCTCTTCAAATCCATTTCCAATATGCGCTAGAATGTATGGAGTCCCAAGTTTTCAACTGGTGTGATGGGGTTCTCAGAAGCATAAAACAACAGTTGACCAAGTGTAGGAGTGGTTAGATGAAACAGTTTGGATATGGATAGATTTTGGAGTCCTTATTCCTGGAGACGGTACCATATTTATTCTTGTAGGTAGAGTGGGGTATACTTGCCCCACAGGCTACAATAATGAAGAGGTGGGTCGACCTACCAACTCGGCTACTCAAGAAAGGTTACGAGTTCATATTGGAGGACATTGTAACCAAATCCTTTGAAGATTTGAAACTTTCCTTAACTCATACACCATTATTGTTCCCTCAGCCCATTTAGTGAAATAATCCACAACTACAATGGTGTATCCATGCCCCCCGACCGAGTGAGGGTTATATTTCATGAAGTCAATGCCCCATTTGGAAAATGGACCAATGGAAACCATAGGATCTAAGGGAGCAGGATGAGATCTTATCTTTTTATTATAAGTTTGGCAAGCATGGAATTTCTGAACAACAACAATGTAGTCTTTAAATAAAGAAGGCCATAAATAACCCTCTTGTAAGATCTTTTGGGCAGTTTCATACCTAGACATATGTCTGCCACATGCTCCAGAGTGTCAGTCATTCAAAGCTTTCTCAACTTCATCCTAAGTGAGACATCGTCATAAAATGGAGTCAATACCGCAGCAATAAAGGGTATCACTGAGAATGATGTATTTTCGAGCTTGATAGCGTATACAAAGATGATATGTACTAGATAGGTCTGGTTGGAAAGTTTGAGTCTGGATATAGATAATGATATATACATATCATATGCCATTAGAACTGATAAGAAAAATGGATTCTTCAGCCAAAGAATCCTCTACCACATTTTCTATCTCAGTGGAGGGAAGGTCACATATCAGTTCGGAAAAAACCATGGATTTCTTTGACTTAGCGCGTTCGAATTCCAAGTCAAAATCCTGGAAAATCACTATCCATTTGGAGTACTTGCCCCTAGAAATTTTTAGGTAAGGATGTGTTTCATAGGTTTTCAATTGGAAATAATAGTGGTTATGTGTAATAAGATATAATGTTGAAAACGTTGGACATCTTGAACAACTGCCAAGGCCAATTTCTCCACATGTAGGTATTTGGTCTTGGTAATCGTGAGACTTTGAATCAAATAGTATATCACATGTTCGTCATGTGAATCATCCTGTTGGACTAAGACCATGGAAATGGTAGAGTCTGAAGCAGATAAGTACGTTATTGTTATTACTATATCCCCTTGAACCCACACAAATGTGTTTTTTGTGTGGATTCTGGCCAACTTCTTGGTTTTATTATGTCGATACATGGGATTCGAGTAGACCCCTTGAAGGTTGATGACATCCTTAATATACCTCCTCCTTCCACTTTATGCCAGCTACAAAGTTTGCAAGTGAAGGAAAATGTTTTACAACTATTCATCACCAATTACATTGAATTGATGAAAGGATTCACTTAGCTACTCAAGAAAGGTTACGAGTTTATATGGGAGGAAACTGCAACCAAATCCTTTGAAGATTTGAAACTTCCCTTGTACGCCATTATTGTTCCCCCCTGACTATAGCAAGGATTACTTCCTCTACTTAGCTGCTTCAGACTCTACCATTTCCATGGTCTTATTCCAACAGGATGATTCACATGACGAACTTGTGATATACTATTTGATTCGAAGCCTCATGATTACCAAGACCAAATACCTACATGTGGAGAAATTGGCCTTGGCAGTTGTTCAAGATGTCCAACGTTTTCATCATTATATCTTATTACATAGAACCACTATTATTTCCAATTGAAAAACTGTTATTTTCATCCTTACCCGACAATTTCTAGGGGGAAAGTACTCCAAATGGATAGTGATTTTCCAGGATTTTGACTTGGAATTAGAACGCGCTAAGTCAAAGAATTCCCTGGTTTTCGTCGAACTGGTATGTTACCTTCCCTCCATTGAGACAGAAAATGGGGCAGAGGATTCCTTTTTTAATGAATCCAGTTTTATGATCAGTTCTGATGGCGTATGGTATGTATATATCATTATCTATATCTAAACTCAAACTTTCTGTCTGGACCTATCTAGTATAGATCATCATCATATACGCTATCAATCTTGACAATACATCATTCTCAGCGATACCCTTTATCGCTGTGGTATTGACTCCATGTTATGATGATGTCTCACTTAGGATGAATCTGAGAAATATTTGAATGACTGCCACTCTGGAGCATGTGGCAGACATATGTCTAGGTATGCCACTACCCAAAATATCTTATGAGTGGGTTATTTCTGGCCTTCTTTATTTAAAGACTACATTACTATTGTTCATAAATTCCATTCTTGCCAAACTTATAATAAAAAGATAATATCTCATATTTCTCCCTTACATCATGTAGTTTTCGTTGGTCCATTTTCCAAATGGGGCATTGACTTCATGAAATATAACCCTCACTCAGTCGGGGGCATGGATACACCATTGTAGTTGTGGATTATTTCACTAAATGGGCCGAGGGAACAAAAATGCCATACGAGATAAGGACAGTTTCAAAGATTCAAAGGATTTGGTTGCAGTTTCCTCCCATATGAACTCGTAACCTTTCTTGAGTAGCCGAGTGAATCCTTTCGTTAATTCAATGTAATTGCTGATGAATATTCGTAAAACATTTTCCTTCCCTTGCAAACTTTGTAGCTGGCATAAAGTGGAAGGAGGAGGCAGATTAAGGATGGCCTCAACCTTCAAGGGGTCTACTTGAATCCCATGTATCAACATAATAAAACCAAGAAGTTGTCTAGAATCCAGACAAAAAACACATTTGTGCGGGTTCAAGGTGAAACAGTAATAATGACAACGTACAAAAATGGCCCTTAAATGTGTCAGATGATCTTGGCGATGCATGGAATGAGTTGGTATATTGTCAATATAGGGTTGCACAATGTGCTTAATATCATTGAAAGGGTAAGACATAGCACGCTGACAATTTGCGCCAGTATTCTAGATACTGAAGGGTAATTTTTGGTAAGAAAAGGTTCCCCAAGGGAAAATAAAAGTGGTCTTGTGTTGGTCTGTGGGTAAAATATTAATTTTATTATAGCTGGAGAAACCATCCACTAAATAGAAGATTTCACTACTGTCACATTCTTCAACGATCTAGTCAATGAAAGGGGTAGGGTAGTTGTCTTTAAGAAAATCCTTGTTTATGTCCCTATAATCTAGACAGACATGGATGGTACCCTATTTTTTATTCACCGAAACTAGATTGGATACCCAATCAGAAAAAGCTATAGGATAAACAAATCTAGCTTTAAGAAGTTTCTCAAATTCAAGATTGATAGCAACAACTTTTCATGGATGTACTGGGTGAAGTCATTTCTGAATGGGTTTAGCGTCCAGGTATGTCTTAATCTCATGCACAATGATATCAGGATCAATACCTAGCATATCATTGTAACTCCAGGCGAAAACGTCACAAAAATCTTGGAAAAGGGATTTATATGTGTTGACCTCATCAGTAGAACATGAGGCCCCGATATGAACATTCTCCATGAGTCTAGGTTAATTGGAAATGTCGAGAGGGATGGTAGGTGAAATGTTACTCAATTTTCCTTTATACAAAACATCGTGCGTTGTCTCAGGAATGAAAGAAACAACAACAATGATCAACAGAGTCGAAATCCGTTGATAACTCTCTATGGTGTCAAGTTCTAGAAATAGAATGGAGGGATGATGCCCATCATCCCAAGAGTGTCTTCCATAGACATGACTAACATGATTATCTCATCAGTAGGAAATATCAGATGAAATGAATTAGGATATGAATCACAGAGAGAAGGAGAGGATAGGGTTGTTGATTGAATAGCTTGGTAAGCGAATCCGACCAGAGTTAAAGGCATATTGTCTTCATAATGAGGGTAATCACCAAGGCTAGGTACTACCCATGGGTCATATGATGCAGGGGTTTCAAAAATGGTGGTGGATATCATGTTAATAGAGGCAACAAAAGGAGGGGGAATATCATGTGGTGGGATTGGGAAAGTACCCATCAAATTTGAATCTTTCAAAAGACCCACTCTGACATTCTTGTAACTAGGGTTTGTCTTTGATATAAAGGGAATGTTTCTAGTATGGTAATCGAAATTAAAGGAGGCCATTTGGTCAACAATAATGACCTTTCCTTGGTGTGGGAAACATACCACACGGAAAAGAGTAGACACAACTGCATGCATGAAATCAATCCAGCTACGACCAAGTAAAAGGTTATAATCAAGAGGTGCATCAAAGACCTCAACTTCGACATTGAACAATTTACCTTCCAATGTAATAGACAACGATGAAAGAACACCGTAGAGTTTAAATCATGTAACATTGAAAGCCTTAAGTGTATTATGTGATTCATTGAGGGTAGGAGTCGATGTCTTTCAAATAAGTAACAAACATAATGAAAGTATAGGCTCCTTCGTCAATCATAGTTCTACATATATTCATGTTTTCAACAAAAACTCGGATCTGAAATGCTAACTGAGGAGGAAGCCTTGAAATCTGATCTTCCAAATCAAAGATTATTAAATTATTATCCATGGGGTCAATTCAACCAATATCCTTTAAAAATTCTTTCTCTTTAGCAGGGAAACTTTGAAAGACTTCGAGAGCCGACATCACAGAGGGTTCTTGTGCAAGATCTTCTACATTGTTGTAGTTTTTGGCAACACATGCATGAGGGTTGAATGCATACTTTTGAACAACTCCCTTAGGAGGAGGGTGAAGAACTGTATCGAGACCCAATCATTCGAGATGAAGAGGAATAAACTTGAGGTAGAAGGTTGAACCAATGAAGGTGGTGTATAATCAATTTTCTCCTTTGACAAAGAGTAATCCTTGGCTCAAGTCGCGATTGCAATTTTGGTCTTTTTAGAATGAAAAATACACATAAGGAAATAGGATGAGGTAGAAGGAGAAGCTTGGTCATGAATGACTAGTTGGGATTGCTGCTGAGAAGGGAAAGGTTGTGATAAAATGGTAGGTGTAGGAGGTTTTCCTCTCCCTTGGAGTAGTAACCTCGGTGCATCCTAAACAATATTTCATGTAATGATCGTCACCACAAATCAGGCAGGGGTAACGAGGCTTACATTTATCTTTCTCTTTAGTGATTTGAATTTTGGATTTATCATATTGTGGAGTATTATTCTTGTCCTCCTTGTTCTTACCCTTCCCTTTCTTTTTATTTTGATTCTTTCCATTAGGTGCAGATTGAACATAATTAAGTTCGACAGTCTTACCAGTGGAAGGAGAAGGAGTAGGAGTTTTTTGTGCATTAGAATTAGTAGATTTAAGATTGGTGTGACCGACATGTGTGGACTGAGTCTCAACATGAAAGGTTTTAATCACATCATCAACAACATGATAAGTTGTTGGAGGTAATGGGGTAGGGTTTGTGGAAGGATGAGGAGCATTAGGGATCAAATCGTAAAGGGTTCTCGTTTGCGAATAAATGAGATCCAGATACTGAGCATGACAAATAGCCTTTTCTTCAATGAAAACAAAACTCATGGTGACATCAGGACAAATAGGTCTTATGAGTGATTTGGTAAACCACTCAGCCAATAGTTGATCAAGAAGAGGAAATTTGATCAAACTTCTTCTCCTCATCCACTCATGTATGTGATCAGAGATATGAGTGGACGAGGATTGTTTAAAATAAATCAAAATTTTGGTTCCCATCTCGTATCGAATCGATAGCTGGTAATGTGTCAAAAAGGCCATAGCTAGGGTGTTAAATTCATTGAAGAAACCTTGTACTAACTCAATGTACCATTTTGCTGCCGATCCCATGAGAGTTCGTTGGAAATTTTGTATTTTGACAGATTCATCCATCAAGGAGTTGGATGAACACCACAGATGAAAATTCATAACATGATTATTCAAATATTATCCTAATCGACCATAAAATTTAGGAATGTCGGACAATAATTTGGTCGGTATGACGGTCCAATAAGGATAATGTAATATAGGATCATTCAAAATCCTAGACATATTAGGTAAATCCAAAGTGGCTAAGAAAGGACACTATTGATTCACTTGTGGAAAAAGGTAGTTTTGACGATGAAGCCTAATAGGTATACCAATAGGACCATAAGTAGTTTGCAAGTAAGGAGACAGTCCTAACAGATTTGGTTGTGGAGGATTTTGAGGCACATAGGACAGAGGGTTGGATTTATTAGGGGGGTTCCCTTGAAAAGGAACACTAAGTTGAATGTTTGGACCCAAAGTGGGATTCAAAGAACTTGGATACATTTGGTTGAGGTTAGGGGGTACAAAAGAGTTAACTTGAGGATGTTTCCCCCTAGATGGTTGTAGATTTCCTTGGAAAGGAATATTCCAAGGTAGAGATTGTACCACAAGTGCACTCTATCCATATAGTGGGTTATGGAATCCAACCTGAAGTTTCCCCCCAAGTTGAGGTTGCATTCCAATATGAGGTTTTCCCCCAAATTGAGGTTTCCTAGCAAGTTGAGATTGTTCCCCAATATGAGGTTGTCCACAAAATTGAGGTTTCCCTCCATCTTGAGGTTGACCACCAACAAGAATCTGGAAATAAAAAATGATAGAAATATTGGTGCCTCCAATTGAATTGGAGCCACTAGGGCTATATCCTCCAAGCAAAAGTGGGGGAGGAACATAAGACCCTCTAGAGAAAATCTGGGTAGGTGTAAGAACAAAACTAACAACAAAAATATACCTAGGAGGAACAAAAAGTCCAGAGCCTCCAGATGGAACTTGAGCGGAAATAGCGATGAAAGTATTCAGATATTTATACCCAGGGGAAAGTGATGGATTTGATCTAGGTGGAAGTGGTGTCCCAATCAGAGCTTGGGAGATAACCAGATTTTTGACAAGAATCATGGTAACTTGTGGGACCATAGTAGAATGGACCATCTGAAGAGTAGAAATTGAGTGAGAACCAATCAACAATTGGTATGAAACGATGATGACATTACTGGTAGTACCAGTAAAATGGTCTAAAGGTACCATATAGGTGATAGATGTCTCAAGAAATTGTGATGTCGTAGGTCGATGGGGACTCTATCCTAGTTTACCGTACATATCATTTTCTATCAAAGGGATAGAACCAAAACTAGAAGTTCCAATAGTGTGAACCGGGGTCTTAAATGATTCACTTTGAAAAACAGGATCCTCTACTCCAGATCTTGCCTTGGGTCTGGTAGGTACTTCAAAATTTTCATCAACAACAATTTCTCCTGATGAATTCATCCAGAGAATACGTGGATTTTGTATAGCACTCAATTCTAGATTGACAGGGAGGTGGAAAGCCTCTAAGGAGATTGAAACAATTTGAAATTCTTCTAGAGAGTGTGTGCTTCCAACCTTAGAAGCTACTTCATTTATGACTAGTCCCTCAGGAGAGCCTTCTAGCGAGTTAGGAGGCAAAGGTTGGTAACCTTCTGGATCTTCTGAGGGTATCCCTTGCATACTACATGAACGATGAAGGTCGATGTTGCTTGAGCCTAGTATAGAGTGAAGAAAATCTATGGTCGACTAGAGGAAACAAACAAAACTCACTAATAAAATCTAAGAATCAAACCAAGGAAACAAACCTTCTTATTTTAAAGTCACTAGTTGGTGATGAAATCCAACGTTGTGAAATCAAGACAAGAAGGGACTGGGATAAACGGGTGAAAAAGTTACATCGATGACCTCCTTAACGAACTTACACCCTGGTGCAAGCTCCCACACATAATCGTGGGTATACCCTCTAAGGAGACCAAGTGAGCTTGGCCAACGTCGATTCGAGGTACCGTGAAGACTTTCCCCTCCATAGTCACCTTGTGAAAGACCCTATATATATGATACTAAGGTTACCATCTACAATAGTAATGCCTGGGGAAACAGTCGACAGTTTGATCTACACACAAAGGTAGGGTATGTAGCTTGAAATCAACTTTAAAGGATTCCACTCATAATTGTGGGTATACCTTCAAGCTACCCCCATAATACACAAAATCTCTACACCAATACCAACAAAGTAGGGTATGTAACTCTATCAGTCTTAATGTGACCTCAGGTTTGACCCTTGTGTGAGAAGGTCTTCCCAGGACAAAATGTAGCAATTGGATTTGAACTCTCCCTACCAAAAGATACTATTGTGTGTTTTTATGCTTTGGAGACTATTCCTTACAACCTATTCCAAAGATCTATCCTAGTTAATGTTGGTGAAAAATGTTCCTAGAAAATAAAAGCTACTTATAAATTTTAAATTTACATTGTGTTTTAGAGGTTGTTGCTTACTCAAAAAGGGAGATGCAAGTGAAACTGTTGATGTTGTGACCTTGACCCAATAAAAATGAAACAAATGATGAATGTGCAATTTTCAATTCAATGAACTCTAGTTATAGTAGGGAGAATGTATTTCTTTTGAATTAAAACAAGTTACCAATTGCAATTCCTTAATTCCGAATGAACACAATTCCAAACAATCATGAACTACAAATTTTCCAATTTCTTCTCTTTAAAAATATTTCGAATGTAAAAGTTTTCATATGAGAGATTACTAAAAGAATAGGTGAATTCAATTCTTCCTTTCCAAAAAAAAATCATCGATCTGATAATGGAAGGAAAATGTAATCCAAGAAAATTGAGACATTATCAACACAATTCCCAAATCAAATTCACAATGTAGACACAAACGAAAAAGACAAGAAAACCTTTTGACATAAGAAAGAAAAAAGTGTTTATTAATCAACAACCAATCTGACAAACAAAATGAATCCAAAACTCAAAACAAACCAAGGACCCTTTGTCAAACAAGCACTCATATTAGGATATGAGATTATATCCTTGTGACAATGAGAAAATGTAAAAAACTTGCAAAATGTAATGAAAGACTTTCAATCACTGAAAACCAATCAAAAGCAAGCTTTAAACTCAGAAATCAACCAAACATGGGCACARGAAGTTCACCCAAGTCTACCAAGAAAAATTTGGGTGGTAAGAGACAAAATGACTCACTTCATCAAAACCTACAGGAGTCGTCGCAGGCTGGGTATAGGACACAAAGCAACGAGMTAAGGTCRTTGCAGGCCACTGGAAAATTAGAGTGTGATGTCATCTCACTAGATTGGCTAGGTAGAGAGTGATGTCTCAAGGTTGTCCTAGGCTGACAATAAGGTATAGTGCCACGATATCGGTAAATTTGAAAAATTTGGAAGAAAGACAAAAAAATCCAAAGGAGCTTGTAAACCCAAGGAGTCTAAATGGATCACCCATAGACTTTGAGAATGAAATTTGTCAGAAGAAGGAAAGCTAAAGACAAATGGGAAGAAAAAAATCAAAAGGAGGTTATATCCCCAGTATTGTCACCAATTTGTTTATGGGACTTATCGATAAATGCAGACATAAATATATCTCCCTAGATCCACCTAGATCTAGAACAAAACAAAACAAAACATGATGCTTCCCCTAAGCTCTAAACATCGAGTTTACTATTTAACAAGATATGGGAAACATACCATTTAAATATTGCTTCCTCTTGTCATTGTTGTCCTAGCTCCACTCCAATGCTCCTTTGATATTGAGTCTTCAAGGGAACACAAGCCAACCAACGTGAAAGAAATAATATACTCATTGAGAACCTATGTTTGTGATCAAGAAATCATACAATAAAACAAGATGTGTTTTATGGGAAAGAAACATATCATTGTATCATATAATAATTAAAGTGGATACTACAACCAAAGCATTGATGTTGCAAGGTCCCCTTCTGTTGACCCTTTGCTCCAACACACACACTTGCTCCAATATTGAATGAAGAATATCCACAATGACTTGATGAATTGAAATGAGGTTCTCAAGAATGACACAATGCATAACTCTCCATGCAATCTTAGTTTATTAAACCTTCATTGACCTTAAATTCAACCTTATCCTCTTCCATGAAAAATCCCTCTTTATATAGGGGAAAAAGAGATGGTTGAAGAGATTAGGAGGATCCCATGAAATCAGATAAGTGAGTAGGATTCCAACCATGCAGATTCCACCTCATCTTCTAGAAGATCTCCTTCTAGAAATTTCATGAAGTTCAACCTTTTCTTAACCTTTTGACATTGTCGCACCCTAGATGTAGACTAGCCCACAGAGATGTCGCAAACCAGATTTATGGAAGAGGGTGAAAACTAATCATCAACTCACCCTACTTATGGTGCATCCTGTGATGACCCTCCTTAAAATGGTTTTTGATAAGATAAAGTTAGTCACTTTCATCATGAATAAAGGCTCTTTTGGGAACATGCACACATGTTGTCAATGGATCACTAAGATGAAAAAAATAATGTGTAACAATAACCTATCCAACACTTCTAAATATGGTTTCCACTCTTATCCCAATAATATCAGAGCATCTTGTTCCATGATATCTTCTTATCATTCCTTCTTTTCCTCTAACTTGAGAAATTATCAGTTTTCATCTTGGAGGGATTTATTTGCAGAAATTGTCTTCTTGAAAACTTCTCCACATCATAGTTTCTAGTTCCATATGAAGCACATGGATAAAAATACCATTCACTAATATACAAAGACTTCATTCCTTCTCCTATAGAATGCAAATATTTCCATGGATGTGTGTTGCACATGTTACTCTTTTTTGGACAGGAAGGTAAGGACAAATGATTATGTAGGATTTATTCATCTAAGTTTCTCTTTTTTTATTTAGGATTTTTTACTCTTCAAATTCATTTTAATATGAAGAGACTTATTTATAAATCATGTCCTTGGAGGGAGATAGTGTAAGAGAGACTATCTCATTCTATGCTTGTCCAACTTTATCGATTGATGGTTCCATCTGCAACTTTATCTCTAGTTCATGAAAAATTCTCATGTGGAAATTTTCATGAATTAACAATTGATATTGCAACCTCTACTTATCTTCCTCAAAATCTTGCAAATTCATTCTTAACTCACAATTCTCTCTTAGAATTTGTCTATTAATGTTCCTTTGGAGTCTTAGTTTCATAAGAACCTTACTCATATTTTTTCCTTGTAAATAGCCTTCAAGATATTCAACAACTTGAGCTTTAGATCTCATCACATCAACAACTTCTCAACACACACCAAAACTATCTCTGATACAAACATGATTTGAAAATTCTCAGACACCACTTGTTTCTTTACATATATACATGCAATATCTAACCTGATCCAATATAATTTATTGATTATATTGGGGTGGTTTGCAAGATTCAGATGATGTGCCTTGAACCCAAAAGCTCCTAAACTAAATATTATCTTTCTTGATGATAGCTATATGACACAACAAAAAATAAAGGAACTAAAATTACATACTTTTGTTTCATCTTTAAGTTCCATTGAATCCAATGAAAAGTTCCTTCTCCAGCTCAAGTATCAAAAACACATGTAAAATGACTCACATATTCCAATTTAATGTATGATATTAAATTCCATTACTCAAAAAAAAAAAATAACTACACCATTTAAACACTTGTGAAATTATGAAACTTTTGACTATAAATTCGACCAATTTCCAAACCATCTCAATTTCATTCTCTTTTGCACACAAACCAATGCATTAAATGCCAATTAATGAAAAATTGAGCATAAGTTTTTACAAATGACCTCAAATCACACACACAAAAAAACTCACCTTCATTATCCTTGTGAAAAATCATGCAATTTTGATATAAAACACTTGAAATTTCGTCAAGGTACCATTTGGTATGCTTTACAGTGCAACACAAAATTAAGTTGTACTTGCATGTACTTTCATACAATCTTGAAATCCTTCCAATCTTGGACTTTGTGCCTAGGGATGAGTTTACATTACATTAGGATGCATTCACAATATATAGGTCAACCTCCAAAACCACCTTCAAAATATCTGGCAACTTTTTTACTATATTTGGCAGAATCTCTATTATATCTGGGTCAGTGGCATATTGGCTAGAACCTCCCACTATTCTAGAGGAGGTTCTGAGTTCAATTCTCAAGAATGGAATATTTGTTGTTATATTTTTTTATTATATGGTTAATACATACTATATATATAGTACATATATGTTCATTGGTTGGTTGTTTTATAAATGGTATATTATATTATATATAGTATATATATTATATGTAAAATAAGAACTCTTGCACAAACTTTTAAAGTTAAGTTCCCCATGCGACAAAGTTTGGATTGTATTCTATAAACAATGCCCACGGGAGCATCAGTTATATGTAAATCTAAGAAAGTGCCCATTTTATTCATCCAATGCATTACACGATATCATGGGAGTTAACTCTTCAGATGAAATTGCTTCTACGTTTTCATCTTGAGATGGTTCTTGTTCTTGTTCTTCTTCCTCTTCACAATATATGTAGAATAATTTCTTCTCACCAAACTTATGTCCCTTACTGTACCTGCTATCACAATTAAAGAATAAACCTTTTTCTTTTATTTCCTCCAATTGTTGAGGTGTCAACCTTGTAGATTGAGGTGTTTTAGAAGAAGGAGCATTGTTCTCTCTATAGATGTTAGGATTGGTCCTTCTAGTAGCCATAGCCATATTTTTACTTTCAACATTTCTTGCGACCTTAAATGCATTCTCCAATGATTTGGGTTCCCAAAGGTGAACCTCATGTTGAATGCTATCCTTTAAAGTTCCTATGAATACATAAATCAAGTGCTCATCTGGAATATCAGTTACCTTTATATTCAATCTTTGGAAGTTCTCAATGTGCTCAGTAACTGAACCCTTTTGCTTGAGATTTATCAATTGTCTACAGAACATATTTCTCCTTGTATCCTCATAGTGTGCTATAATTTATTCTATGAAAATTATCCAAGTGACGAGTGATTTGCGAGAACAAAGCCATCGATGTCATACAAATTGATTAGGTTCTAAATATAAAGAAGCATTCCATACCTTTTGTGTATGTGGCACATTATGGAGATCAAAGAATTGCTCCATCTGAAGTATCCATGTGATTGGGTCATTGCCATAAAAATTCCTCATATCAATCTTAGGAACGAGGTTGGTCTTCAAACCAAAGTTGGAGTTTATCCATTCTTGATTCACCTTCCTTGTGTCCTCATCATGAATTCATGGGATGCATTTTCGCTTTCAGGTGTCTTCTCTGTTACAAAATTTTTCAATACTTCCATGATCTCCCCTTTTAAACCATCCATATTAATATCCAACTTATCTTCCATTGAATCTATCTTACTATCTAACTTAGCTTCCATTGAATCCATCTTCTTTTGTAGTTCATTTATGTCCTTATTCATTTTTTCACCTTCATCAAGAGTCCAAGTAGGATTTTCTGGAGGCTTATTTGGTGTAGAAGTTCCCTTTTTTGGTTTCATGTTGGCCAAGTATCACTTTTGAACCTTGATTTTGAGGTGCTTCTGCTAGACAATATTTCTTCTATTGTATCTCCCAAGTTTCGGCCCTTCTAGGTATGAATTTTTTTTTTATGTAGTTCTATGATATTTCTTCTCTGCAATGCCACAGGTCTGATCAAAATTGGATGTGCCAAGTGGAATTTATGGTAACTTCCCCACAACTTGTCAATTTTGGCCTTTCCAGGATATTTGACTTGTATAGCATACCACGCAAAAAATAATTGATATTAAATTTTGAAACTCGCACCAAAAATACTACAAACTGTCCAAAATCTAATGAAACTAGTCCCATGCAATTTCAATACTATAGGAAGAAGTTATGATTGTTTTACCTGGAACACATTCTTGAGACTAGTCAATAACACTAGTCAAATACCCTATCTTACACAGGGTGTATCTACAAATTTAAGATGACCCAAAAGCTGACATTTTTACCACATATACCTTAATAATTTCTATAAATATCCTTCAGAGTTCAGGGTTTGAAACATTACAAAAACGTTTTTATAGCAACAATTCTGCAATGACTCAGTTTAGGATGATTCCAAAACCCTATATTGTACAGGTTTTATCTCCGAACATATAAGGCCTCAAGAGATGAATTTTGAACCCAATGTACCTTGATCTGTATAATAAATATCCTCTAAGTCGTTCCTTCTGAAACGTTGTAGAAAAATAGTGATAGAGAAAATTCCAAGGTGTCTCAAATGTAGCAACGAAACCCCAAGACCTTGAGCTGTGATACCATATGTTAAGAACCAAATATCAATATAGCATAGAAAAACCTCAGAAAAAGTACTCAATGCCTTGAAAAAAAGATAATTTCAGATAATAAGCCTCTTCAAGGGGGCAACCTCCTTTTACCCCACTTAAATGTTCAAATACCAGATGATTCAAAATGAAAATGTCACCTTGGTATATATAGGAGACCAGGAGGTATAATTACAACTAATGGTCTAAATATGACATAAATAAAATAACATTACTAATATAATATGCCCCAATTAAGGGGTAATGAGCCAATATTAGGGGTTAAAAATTTTCTAGGATACGTAGTGTGCCTAAGGGAATTGTGCATGATAGAGATCCCAATTTTACATCAATGTTTTTGAAAGAAAAATATATGTAATGTAGAATCCCTCTAGGTGGGAGTAATACCTCCATTTGGTTCAGTTTTTGTATAATGATGGGTATCGAGCATCTTTAAAGATGATAACATTTAAAAAATGTTATGGAAGAAAGTGAAACATTATAGTGAGATGGGACAATCCAATAGATAGAGTAATCGCTAGGCGAGAACAATTAAAGAAAATGGAACAAAATATGTTAACAATAAAGCATAATTAAAGTATTCATAAGAAAGGTGGAAAATTTATGTACAGAAGGGTAGAACACATAGAGAAGTTTTGGTGGGAAAGCATCTTTTCTTGAAAGTGAAGGCTAAGAAAAGTTCACTGAAATTCGTAATCTGCTTGAAATTTGTAGTCCTCTTCTGTGGGAAATTTGAATTCTTAGAGAGGATTGGACTTATTACATATATTCTTGCATTTATTTCATCAATGTGTGTGCATAATGTGTTTCATGTTTCTTTCCTTAAAAGTATGTTCCTAAACCTTACCACGTAATTGATTGGACTCTAATCTAGGTGGAGAATGAGGGCGACTTCCAAGTCCATCTAGTGCACGTAATGGAAAGGAAGTTCAAGTTTTCTAAGAACCGAGCCATGGGAAAGGTAATGGTCCAATGAACTTGCTATAGTCCTTAATATTATACATTGGGTCATGAGGATGCCATGAAGGAGGAGTAACTTCAACCTTTCCCTAGTACATATTGTAAAACTTTTGACTTTCTATTTGCGGCGTTATGGACAAAATTGGCCATACTATCGAAAAATAGAGGAAATTTTAAATTGTTTTTTTCATATTGCCCGATAATGTCGTTATTTCCACGTCGTCTCTCTTTCCATGTTGTCTTTGCCCTTGCCATTTTTTCCACATAGTCGTCTCTCTTGCCACATTTTTGACATAGTCGTCTCTGTTTCCACATTTGTGAAGATAGTTTTCACAGTTGCGACGTTGTGCGAACTAGGTTTTACCCCTCCAATGGTCACCTAGTATTTTGACCAAGTCAAATTTGATTTGGTCCATGATAGTTGGAATTGTGGCCTTATCAAATCTATAAATATGTTTCATTTTAAGTATGTTGTGACAAGTTTTCTATATTAACGACACTTCAAAAAGGGTTTGTGGGTCTACTCGGTGAAAAAAAAACATGTATTTGTTTCAGTAGAAGTCTGTGGGGAGGAATCTCAGAAAACATTAGAGATGGGAAAATAATTAAAGAGGGTGAAATGGGTGATGGTAGATGTTATTTCTCTTGCAAAACTTGTTGTACTAGATGTCTCGAAAGAGTTTTAATAGAAACAACTAAAAATCATTGTAGAAAATATGGGCACATGGACCGGGGATCAAATGAATATCATCCCATGGTAGTTTTATAGATGGACTAATTTTTCATGATTGTTTGTAATTATAAAGTTAAATTCACCCCCTAACTTTATGCACAAAGCACCAAGTAGCAACATAAATGATGTTGTAGTACAAGATGAAGAACTTGAAGCAGATAATGAAGATCAATTTAATGATCCCATGGAAGTAGATGGAAATAATAACATAGTTCAAGATGATGAGGCGAATCAAATGATTCAAGACTTATTCAGTCATCCAGATGAGGATCATGGAGACAATAGTGATGGTATTTATGATTAACCTCTGATTGAAAAGGAAAATAAACTACTTTATAAAGGTCAAGATCAAATCTTCTCTCCACTACATTGTTGTTGGTGAACCTGAAAGTTACGAATCAATTGTCTAACACTTGTATAACACATATACTAAGGTATGTAATATGTTTCCTCACATGTACATAAAGGTTGACTATTCCCCATTTTTTTTAGTGTTAATTAATGTGTAAAATAAAAATGCAATATTTACAATCCCTATTCTTTATATTAACTATTTATATTTTATGTTTTAGATTGTTAGGTGAATTTATGTTACCCTCGTTAAATATTTTACCTCACACATATCAAGATTTACATGCCATTATGAAAGACATTAGAATGGAGTATCAAAGTATATATGCATGTCATGATGATCATATTATATATTATGGACAACATGCGTTGAAAACAGAATATCCGGTATGTGGTATCAGTGGATATCAAACCAATCAAGTAACAAAAATGGTCCCTTGAAAGGTTCTATGAAATATTCCCATAATTCCATGTTTGCAGTGATTGTTTAGGTGCCAAATCCTAGCACATTTTATGGATTACCATGCATGAAAGCGAATTGAAGATGGTGTTCTTCGAATGCATGCATATGGTTATGCATTTAAGGAAATTGCTGCAAAATGGCCATAATTTACAGATAAACCTTGTAATGTTAGGATTTAATTGACAAATGATAGTTTTAATACATTTGGAGAGCTTCAGTCTGTTTACTCAATGTGGCCTATTTTTTTATCAACAATAACATTCCTCCTTGGATGTCAATAAAGAGGGAGCACATAATGTTGACAACAATTATTCCAGGTATTTGTTTACATTAATTTTTCAAATTTAAATTTTTCATTTTTCTCTTTTTTTGCATAACACCTTTTATTTATTTATTTACGTATATATACATACCATGGTAGTAATTTCATGTAATTTAAAACAATTAGGTAAGTACCAAGTTAAACATATGAATGTGCATATCAAGCCTCTTATCGCCGAACTACTAAAGTTATGGGAGGGAATCACTATGTATGACATTTGTAAACCAATTGGACAGAAGAGATTCCAGTGTCATGGAATACTTTTATGGACAATTCATGATGTCATAGGACTAACACATTTTGTGGTATGTAACATTCCATATTTCACGCTTGAATAGTATATAATTAATTGATTATATCATGCATGTTGTTTAAATAATCATTTCATATATATATTAATAATTCACATTTATCCATCTATTGCAGGTCTTCAAACAAAGGGTAAATTTTCATGTCCAGTTTGTGGTCCTAAAATGAAATATCGTCCGTAAATTTTTTTAGGAAAGAAGGTGTTTGATGAGAATAGACACTTCCTTTCTAAGAACCATAAGTATCGTACTATTGAAAAAGATATTTTCAATGAGAAACAAGAGACTGGACTAAAACCAAAAAGAATGACACCTCGCCTATGGAAGTTGTCATATAACAAAATTAATCCTCAAGGTATGGATTTTGTTTATGTATCGTAAATGGATTCATGTTTTGAAATTTTATTTTAATTACTCATTTTATTTTACCGCATTTGTTAAATAGTTTTCTGATTTTTTTTATGCTTCATCAATGTCATCGTCGTGAAGGTAGTAATAATGGGCTTCCATGAGGAATGAAATGTTATCCCACTCAATTCACAAGGTTTCCTTACTATAAGGACCTAAAAATAGTTCATTTATTTGATATAATGCATATGGGGAAGAATGTGATAGAAACATTATGGAGAATCATAGATGGTAGGAGGGATAAATAAAACATTGTCAAAATTTGTAATGATATTTGGGAAGCCAATCATGCAATGAAAAGTGTGATCCAATAAAATAACGATGGAGACCAAAATAACCTTCCTTGGTTATTAACAGAGAAACAAAGCAATGGTGTAAAAGAGGTCATTCAAAAAAATAAATTTCCCACATGTTTTTGTTCAAACATAAAGAATATATTAACGAAGAAAGGTGAATTTGGTGGGGCAAAAACACATGATTGACATACCTTCATTAAGGTAATTAATCATTTTAGTATATATATTTATATATTGGTTGTATACATTTTTATATATTTTTATTTTTTTGTCTAGTTTTGAACAAGTAATGATTCATTTTATTGTTACAATATGTTCTACCTCTATGTCTCCCAAATGACTTTGATAACAATGTCAAACAAGTTATATATGATCTTGGAAAATACATGAGGTAAGTAGCTGCAATATATATGCAAAAAAAAAATCAATTTTTTTTTTTGTATTTGGTGACATGTGTTTTACTTGTAATGTAATATGTATTTATATGTTTTGTTGAAACATGTTATTTTCTTGGATCATGATTTGTATATGGTTTTCATTGAAATAAATCCATGAAAATGTTATAAAGTATTGGAAGAGATAAATTCCTCGGCTAATGTGTGAAATGAAGAAGTATCTACCTTTATCATTTTTCAAGAACGGTACCTCAAACACCAAGTTGAGGAGATTGAAATGTGTTGACCTGTACACACAAGGTCAATGTGGATGGTGGAGAGGAACTTGAAATCATTGAAGGCTTTCATTAGACAAAGAGCACGTCCTAAGGTTTCTATGGTGGAGGGATATATGGTATATGAATCAATGGTGTATATTAGTAAATATGCTCCTAAATTAGCAGTGCAAGCTATGCATGCAGTGGATTGCATTTGGGATGTGAACTCCATCAAATTTTTTTAAAGGGAATAACTGTTGGGGAATGGTACAATGAATAAAGTGAGAGGTAAGTAAAATGTCGATATTTTTAATAAATATAAATTTCTCATTTTGTTGTGTATATGATCATACCCATTTAATATTTATTCTTTCATCATTTATTAATATTTACCATGGTTATAACTAATATTTAATATTGCTGAATTGTGATTTTGTGATCGGTTAGTTTCTCAAGATTGGGATGCACTACATTTATACATTGAAAAAAATCTAGACTGGATGAAGGTATGGATTGATAGATGTACAGAATGTCATGGTGGCAGGTTATCATGGAAAGAACTGTCTAAATTGATTAGAGAAGCTCCTCGTAATGAAGATTCTAATGTTACACAGAGGGAAATAGATTTAGCATATTGTTTGAAAGATGGAAAGGAAAGAAAATTCACCCATTTTATTTAGTTGTTTTATTTTCTATTAATGTGAATGTAGGTGTTTTTTTTTCATATTATACTTTCCAAGTTATATAGATTTGTTTATTATTAATTGACAATTCATCTTTTACATGTATGTCATATTGCAGTTGAAATACCACAAGGCTATTTGGTGCAATGGTCGTAAATTCCGCATCAAATAGTTGGATGAACCTAGAAAAACTTATGATAGTGGGATAACTACATTATTCTAGGTCACTAATGTTTCCTCTATGAGTGACAGACATCCTCGAGAATATGAAAATAGATACTATGGGTTTTTGAATGATATAATAGAGTGTGAATTTAATTCCTTCAAATTATTTTTGTCCAATTTCAAATGGTATATGTTACGAATGCATGAACATGATGAGGAAATAACCATTATTCAACATGGCAACAGATTTCCAATGATTAAAACAACAGTTTTTGAAAAAAAAAATGACCGTTATGTTTTTCCAAGTCAATGTGAACAAGTCTTTTACTCAAAGGTTGTAGGTAAGAGGGATTGGTCCTTTGTTGTTAGATATGATCCAAGAAGAAGGCTAGTAAAGTATATTTTTGATGAGCAAGAGGATATTCAAGAAGAATATGATGTAGAGATAGAGAAGGAATAATATGGGTCGACAAATGAAGAAGACAGAGAAGATGAACCAGGCATAGGAGACAATACACCCGTTCTTTATGATGATATCAATGAAGATATGATCGAAAATGACATTGATGATGATGATATCATCAATCCTTTCAACAGTGTTTCTGAACCGGATGCGAATACAAATATTGAGTTGGATGATCAATAAGAAGATACCGAATAAGGATGATGCAAATGTTGCATTGGTCGATGAAGTACATAACTAGATATTTTAATTTGTATGAATTATTATTCTCTTTAAATAATTTTTAATTATGTGGGTTAATTACATGTTTTTAAGATTTATTTTATTTTTTTTCTAGTAGTTTCTATGCATGATTAATATGTTTCTTTTGTTTGTTATCTATTTTATATATTGGGTATTGGGGAATTGAGAGCTTTCACCTTCACGTGGTTGGCCTTGTTTAGTAGTGAATAAATTATTCTCGAAACCAAGAGAAGTTCAATCATTCATCTTTATACTCAAAGATCACTATAAATCCACTCTATGTATCATCTCATCTCATCCTTGTTTCATTTTAATTTTCTAATCGATCAAATTTTAAAGGAAACAAATATTGAAAGACATTGTACTAGGGCTAGAGTACATGATGAGAAACAGTGACCTGTGAATGGGGTCAACGTTGAAATTTTTATGTATGACATCATAAATCCTTGAGTCTTGAAACCCTCCCATATCGTCAAGGCATGTGTCTAGTCTAAGCATGTCAAATTTTGATGCATACAAGCACATATTGAATAAATTTCAACGTTGGCCCCATCTGTTATGCATCTTTGATACACTCCAACATTAAAGAAATACCCACATCAACATGGATATTAAACATTTTCAATAAGTGTCATTCATTCATGCATTCTCCTACCTCATGGAAATTCTCTTGTGATCATTCTCACCATTATTCAAATAACCCCCACACTATATTCCCCTTAGTTACTCAATAATCCAAATTTAGAAATGATCGGTCGAATTTTCTAGGAAACAACTATTAAAATACATTATACTAGGGATAGAGTACATGATGGGCAACAATGACCTGTGAATGGGGCCAACATTGATTTTTTTTCAAAAATATTTTGTATTACATCATACATCCTTTATTTTTGAAACCCTCCCATATCGTTAAGACATCTGTCTAGTCTAACCATGTCAAATTTCGATGCATACAAGCACATATTGAAGAAATTTCAATGTTGGCCCCATTAACTACTCATTATGTGGGGTCAGTGCATGATATTTTTGGTGGACTTTGAATTGGAAGTTCCATGTATTTTAAAGATAGTTCCAACAAAGATTCTATAGATAGAAACAATGAAATTTGACAATTAGACGCCAATTATGAACATTGTTGCAAACATGGATGATCTCAAAGATTATATGGTCGGGACATCGTACATCCTTGAGTCTTGAAACCCTCACATATCATCAAGGCATGTTTCTACTCTAACCATGTCAAATTTCGATGCATACAAGCACATATTGAAGAAATTTCAATGTTGGCCCCATTCGCTAGTGCTCACTATGTGGGGTCGGTGCATAAAATTTGTGGTGGTTGAATCGGAAGTTCCATGACATTTCAAGAGAGATATAACAAAGATTTTATAGATGGAAAAAACAACATTTGACAAATATGAGATTCGCCATTATGAATGTTGTTGCAAACATGGACGATCTCAAAGATTATGTGGCTGGGACATTAGACATATTCCTTGAGTCTTGAAAACCTCCCATACTATGAAGGAATGTGTCTAGTCTAACCATGTCAAATTTCGGTGAATACATGCACAATTTGAACAAATTTCAATGTTGGCCCCATTCACTGCTCACTATGCGGGGTCGGTGGAAGAAATTTCACTATGCTCATTCACCTTCAAGGAAGGCCCCATTCACTATGGTCACTATGAGACATCCATTATATTGAATGTTGATGCAAACATGGATGATCTAAAATATTATGTGAGGACATCAAACATCCTTAAGTATCGAAACCCTCCCATACCTTCAAGGCAACTATCTAGTTTAACCATGTCAACTATAGAGAAAACTATTCCTTCTGGAGCATAAGGACGCAACCATATATAATGGCCCTTGGTTTTGATATTTGGAAATCATTCATGATTAGTTATACAACCCCAAGAACTCCACCAACAGATGCATCTAGGAAGAATCCTAGTGAACTTAATGCAAAAAACATGAATTCCATCTTGTGTGGTCTTTCAGAATTCACATTTGTGAAGGTGATGCTTCATGGATCGGAAAAAGAAAATTTGGACAGACTTCAAAATATCTATGAACTAAATGACAAGGTTAATAATGAAAATCTCCAACCTCATAGAAGACAGTTCGAGAGTATAAAAATGAAATACAAAGAAACTTTTGTAGCCTATCTCCTTCGAGCAGATGGAATTTTCAACAACATAATAGGACTTGGTGAGAAGGTTGAAGAACGAATTATTGAGAAAAATGTGCTAGTTTAACTACCCTTAATATTTGATTACAAGGACCTTTTCATTGAATAAATGAAGGATATAGAGAAATGGATGATGGATAAGCTACATGGGATTCTCACTACATATGAAATGAGGACATAAAAAGAAATTCCAACACATAAGGAAGAAACTTTCAAAATATCAAAGAAGACAAAAGGACACAAATCCAAAGATTTTTCCATCCATGAATGTTCTAGGAGAATATATGGAAAAACCAAAGAGGTCTAGAAGGATCAAGAATGCTAATAAAGGTGCCAGGGGATCCATAAATGCTCAAATGTTTACCATATCAAATCGTCTATAAAACTATATCATTGTGTAGATATCGTCGTGAAATTTTCAATAGAGCAAACGGTTCATCAAACAGGGTTTGTATGAAAAAGTTATGGGAAGTAAAAGTTAAACTAAACCAAGGTTAAAGTCAAAGGTCAAAGGTTAAGAGGACATGTGTCATGTTCAAAAAATGACATGTGTAAAAATGGTATAGGTGATGTGGCCACACCCCAAGGTTCCACATGAATTGATCGTACAATTGAGTGGGAAACACAGGTGGTTCAATCACAAGTTGAAAAGTGGCATCCAAGTGGTCTAATGGTGTTTTGACATGTGCCACAAGTTCAACCAATAAGAGGCTATTGCATGGTATCCCCTCATTGGCCAATAATGGTTTTATATCGTAAAATTATTACGGGTTCTCAGGGAATTGACCCCATGACCTCTAAAGCTCCACGCCTTAACATACCCATCACAACCACTAAGCCACATGACACACTTAGCCACTATATGAGTTATATTATATTTAACTTAATGTAATGTTGTGTTGAGTGGGGGAATCAACCAGAATGAATAATAGGTGCACCCCAACCTCTTACTTATACTTTTCCTTCTAATTCTCTTTGAGTTAGGTTAACTCCCAGGGTTAATCTTCTATTCTTCTGTTGAGTTATATATTACTCCTTTATCCTTTCCCTTTCTTAAGTCAACTTAAAAATATAACTTTTAACTTCTTGACTTTCCCCCCCTTCAGTGTGAGACTATGACCTAGTGGGGGTGCCTAGGCCACTGAGTGTCCTCCTCACCTCTCTAAGTGGTGGGGGACATTACAATCTCCCCTGCTTGAAATAGCTTGTCCTCAAGCAATTCCAAACCTGCTTCTCTAACCACGTGCTCCTGCTCCCAAGTGGCATCCTCAATGGGTAAATCCTTCCACCTGATGAGATAATCCTTGATGCTTCAGTTTCAGATCCTCTTCTCTCGGACTTCTAACACCTCCTCTGGAATCAAAACAAGTTGTCCCTCCTCATCCATGGGAGGTAATGCTTCAATAGGCCTGACATGTTGACCGAGGGCTTTCTTAAGGCATGATACATGGAAGACGTTGTGAATTT
>ML779266.1:332562-350674 GCA_009831015.1 Picea engelmannii
CCTTTCCCTTTCTTAAGTCAACTTAAAAATATAACTTTTAACTTCTTGACTTTCCCCCCCTTCAGTGTGAGACTATGACCTAGTGGGGGTGCCCAGGCCACTGAGTCTCCTCCTAACCTCTCTAAGAGGTGGGGGACATTACATTATCCTACAAATCGGCATAAATCCTACAACTTGGTGTGAATCCTACGACTCAGCACAAGGTCTACAACTCGTCATGAAGCCCAAAACTTGACACAAAGCCTACAACTCAGAATGTGTAACATCCCTCTCTGGCGCACTGAGCGAACTTATTCTTTGTGGACACTTTCTCGCAAGTGATCCGGATTATTATGCTATTTAAACTTTTGATTTTGATTATGAGGCATTATGGGTTGATAACAAGTTGTTTGACTTCTTTGACATAGAGAGGTGCTATTGACTTGGTTTTACTAAGTGTGCAGGATTATGGACCTAGAGGATGTCGAGGCATCGATGGAACCCCTTGGACTCTGGATCGAGTTAGGGAATGCACCATTGGGGTTTGATTATTTTACTGTGATTTTAGTGCTTTTGAGTAGATGATATGATATGGATATATTCTGACATGATTCGTTGATGATGCAGGTTGACGATAGCTTGCCGAACAGACTCACCTTTGGAGTAAAGGGGTCACGCACAACTACCAGAGATGTTGAGGGAGAGGTGTGGACAAAAACGCTGCCACAGCCTACTAGCACTTTCGTCGTGGCTCGAACTGTAGGTTAATGATTACCTAGTTCGAGAGGACCCACAATGCCATGAGGGAAGACTGCGACAGTTGCTCACGATGATTCTAAGGGGTACACAATAAGGTGGGGGCATTATTCCTTAGAAGCCATTAGTCTCCCATGAGTTCACCTGGTAGAGTATTGACTCCAGGGGTTATTGATGTCTACCAAGTCAGTCAAGAAGTGAGTGGCACCCTTGGAGCACATAGTGCATCCTGAAGGGCACGTCGCACAAAGGAATAGATGAGGCGAGTGGCACCCTTGGAGCACCTAGTGTGACCTGAAGGGAACGTCGCGTTGATGGTGATAGAGGAATGAATCTATATGGCCTTAGGAAGAATAACGAGTTAAGTATTTTTATAACAATTTCCCTAATTAAATGTCGCCTAGTACAAAATTTAAGTTCTAAGTCTAAATTACACTAGGGGTAAAATTTTGTCTAGCTTTAAAAAAAAAATAAAAAAAATAATAATAATAATAAGTAAAATAAAAACAACTTAAATAATAATTACGAACTTCGTTAAATATTCTAACATGAAGGGAGTAAGAAATTTAATTTATTCATTAAAAAAAAAATATCTGTTGATATAAAATGTAAAAACAGGAAATTAATTGTTTTATCTTTTTGACAATTTAAAATATACTAATTAAATAATAAAAGGGAAAAGGGGTTAAATTCCACACCTTCCTTTTTGAGTTCTAATTAAAAATGGGACAGGGGAAAATACAATATATATATATATATATATAGGAAACTAGGGAAAAGAGGTAACATAAAAAGGGAAAAAGGGGGATTTAAGGGAAAAAGCAAAAAGTCAGCTTAGTAAACAATCTACCATTTAAGAGCTTTCTAATTTTAAACTGAATTAGCAATTTCATAATAGGGAAAGCCTCTAAAACCTATAAGGGAATTTGGGGACACCTAGGAGTGATTCTAGGAGTAACTCTAGGTGGATGAGGGAAACAAGATAATTAATTAATTAAAGAAATTAAATAATAGAGGAATGAAGGGGATGGGTGACACTTGTACGAAGAGGAAATTTTAGAAATTTATTTTTAAAACATTAATTAAATGAGATTTTAGGAAAGAAAGAAAGCTTGAAACTCTATATAATGAAGGAGGAAGAAGGATGAAAGGGAAATTATGTTTGTGTAACGTTACGCTGTAGAAATATCTACTTGATTGATTTACTTATGGGAGTTGGGGATACCCATCTTGGAGAGGAGTGGTAGCTTGGCCTTGTGAGGAGAGCTGGGAGCTAGTTGAAATCTCTAGATAGTGTGTGTGGCCCCTTTGTGGCTCGAGGAGCTAAGGGGGAAGAAGAGTACCCCTAGGATTGGCTGGGAGGTACTGGTGAAGTATCGACAGTCAGTGAGCAGGAGTTGCACGGAGAGCGCGGTCATCACTCAGAGTGGGCGATCAAGCAACAGTACACTCTCTTCATTTTGTATGGTAGAATGTATTAGGACTTATGCTCGGATCTACCTGTTTAATGGAAAAGTAAAATGATGCTTTTTTTATTTGGTGTTGAAACTTTCCTTAGCCTAGCTCAATGATGGTTGACTCCCATGGACTTCGTCTTTCCACATGTCATGACCGCCCTGTATGTTGATTTTAACCTTGAGTTTGTTTATCCTTCGTCCCTAGATCACCAGTCCTCGCCTGAGAAGTCGGCTAGGAGCCTGATCTACAGCCATTGCCTTTGCGTTAAAATAACTATGGATCTCAACACCCTGCTTTTCTGTGTGAGGATGGTGAAGTGAAGGTGAACCTATCAGTCGTCTACCTCTGTGGATGTCCTTGCTTGATTTTTGGACTTGTGTCTTCCAGTACCGCCTTTGTGTTTGGAATATCTTGCTTCCTTGTTGTTTATTTGTTGCACCTCGACTGATAGAATCCCTACGATCCTTTCAATGAGTTATCCTTATGGCCCTGGAGTTCTCTTACTGTTGTCAACATTTTTATATTGGTGACTCGATATGTAAAAAAAAAAAATATTTAACTTCATTCTGCATTGTGTTTCATGTTGGATTGACAGGTTTTTATTACTTTGATGATTATAATTATGTAACTAAGGTAAAAATATTACCTCTGCGATTGTAATTAGGTAATGGATGTAAATTATTACTTTAGATATTGCATTTAGGTGATAGCTGTAAAATTTTACCCCGACGTTTTACTCAAATTTACCCTTGTTCCCTCATTAATTGACTTTGGTTGTTGTGCTTCTCTTTTATTCAGCAAATTGTTGTGTGTTTGTTTATTTCTGAATATCATAGTTGCACTATTCCCTTCGAGCACTCTGGAAGGCCCTTGATTATAAACGAAACATTTGTTTGCTTGAGCCTTGGTATGTGTTTTCTTTTCCCAGCTAATACCGGATTCTACTGCACGGTTTTGTTTTGCATTTTTTTTCATGTCTTAAACGCCCACGTTGACCCTTAAAAGATTGTCTGAGTTGTTTTTTTTTCCCACGAATTGTTGTTACCTTATGGCCTGCGATTTGGGTGTTAGTCAACGAATTTCGTCCAGGGTAAGGCAGAGAGTAGATTTAGATCTCTACCCATTTTATTTTTTCCTGAAATTTGCTTAAAACACAGCCATATCTAGCTGATTGGACAACGACTTACTCCACCCTTAGACAACGTGTTGATCATTGCTTCGCATTGAGCTTTTTTTTGTTGATTGATCAAGTTTTTCCTTCAATTGAGCCCTATGATTTCCAGTTCGTTCACCCCCCCAGATCGCCCTCTATTTGTTGACTGTGTTGCTACAACAACGATTTCATTTTCCCTTTTATGCTGTAACGTATTGGGTTGATGGCATTTTCTTTTGAGTGGATATGGGATGTGGTTAAGTCGATTAATAACTTGATGGTGTTTTCTTTTGAGTTGTCATTAAATGGACATGATTCTCCATTAACATGTAACCTGCATTTTTCCTTTATTAATAACTGAAAACATGTAATTTCTTCTGGGTGGATCGGTACTGCGTTATGCCTTTTTTTTTGGTGACAAAAAACAATGTGGTGAATATTTATGGATGGCTGTGTTGCCTCTTTAAAGACCATGGTTTCCATTTAAATGTTGATTGTGCCTTATGCCCTGAGTTTGTCTTTACCTTTACTTGGCAGTGAAACTCACCAATGGCATATGGCAGTACACCTAATTCAGTGCATGGCCATGTCTTGCATTGAATCTAGGGTTTTATGCCATTTACCCTCTCAATTGTTTCCCTTAATGTTTGCAGACAGCTATCACCTTGGTACTTTTAGTAAAGTTAGACTCATGTTGTAAATTATTGAGTTAATAAATGTCTCTTTGATGCTTTTTGCCTTGATGTAGTTAGTGTTGTTAGTGATATATTAATTGTTAGGTCATTTGTCATTAAATGTCTTGTTATTAAATACCTTGTTATTGCCTTATTAATTATTTTAATGGTAGCATATTACTTCAAGAATGTTGCTACTATTATCAAGATTAATGGTTAGTTGAATGGAGGTTTGGATTAAAATATATGTGACCCTATAGGTGGAGTTAATAATTAACTTGATTGGTGAGTAATGATTGGATTTCATATTTGTTTACATTGCTAAATTGGTTGCATTTAATATCTAATTGATGTTAAATTAATGGCTAGTTTATAATTCAGACAAGCTAGTTAGACTATAATTAATGATAAATTATCTTTTTTTAAATTATTAGCCAAGTTGAAGATCATAATTTCTTATTGATGTCCATTTAACATTGAATTAGATGGTACCTTGATGACACTTTGAAATTTTAAAATTGCATAGATGGATGGGTTTTAAGGCTATTTTAGGTTGTACCTTAATGTCTTATTGCATTTTAGACATGCTAAGTTGGGGCTCATGATAGATGATTAAAATGGACCGTAATCATTGACTAGCTTGACTCAACGATTGATTAGGATTTTGGTGAAGTCATTTTTAGCTTGCATTTCCTATTGAGGGTGTTGTTGTTTATTATAATTAATGTTTGTAATTGGTTGTAAAAAATGTTTAATGTGATTGGTTTTTCTCACTGTAAGGGTTCTAGATCTTGTGTAATTAATTTTGGTTTCATTGGGATGTATGATGTTTTCCTTAGCTTAGTAGGCTTGGTCTTCTTGTGTCGGGTGGGATGTAGAAACCTCCTCGTTCCTCAGAATAGCCTCCAACCCTGAGACCTTAAATGGTCAAAATCGATGGGAACCTAGGCTTGAGCGTTGCTTATGTGACCTGGAGGTCCTAACCATTGCAGGGTAGGACAGGTGGGTAGTCATTCTTATTCTTCATCAATTGATTGTCGTACATTACTTCCAGGTGCTTGATGTGCTTCTTAGGTTGTTATGTTGTTGTCACGTGAGTTGCATGCATCATGTTCGTCGTCATGTTGCGACGTTGAGTATAATGTCTTGTTACCCTTCTAAACACACACAAAAAAAAAATCGCACTTGTTACATGAGTCTTGTTGTCCAAATGAGATGGGAGACTCACTACATGTGGTATCAGAGTGGGTTCAACCCGCGACTTGGGATAGCTATGACTTTCATTGACATGATTTGATTATAGTGTCACTAATTGAGTTGAATTGTGTGCGTGCAGGTAATCATGGTTAGAGGATGTTGTGGAGCCAGACGATGGGGTGCTAGGGGAGGCGGCATGACGCCTCCAGTAGCATCCACACCTGAGGGGTCTAACCCCCAGTGAGACGAGAAGGTTCTTGGACAGGAGCATATAGCAGTTGGTGATGTAGTCGGAATGATAAGATATTTTCATGACATGTCTGAGGCACTGATCATGCATTTGGACAGAGATGAAGCTAGGGCATCAACACTCATTGAGGTTCCACCGTGCACACCAGTTGGTACTGGTAGCATTCACTGTGAACTCAAGAAGGTCAAATTTCTCGAGTTCTTTGGTGCCCCGGATGACGTAGCCGCCAAGGCATGGTTGGAGAATATGGGGATGTGCTTTTCACTTCACGACTATACCTCCAACATGAAGGTCTGCATGGCGGTCTTTCAAATGAAGGAGAGAACTCTTCTATGGTGGAAGATGCTCCTATCGTAGTTGAACATGGTTGTCGAAGACATGTCATGGGAACTATTTGAGGAACGATTTCGAGAGAGGTACCTTTCAGAGGAATTCATTTAGTGTCAACTCAATGAGTTCAATGCCTTACGATAGGGTAGATGTACAGTGCCTGAGTACGAGGCCCATTTTATGGAGCTACTCTGGTATGCTCCGCACCTTAACACTGAGAAACTTAAGGTCAACAGGTTTGTGTTCGGCCTTAATGGAATCATACATGCAAAGGTTAGGATTTTGATGCCTCAAACCTTACATGATGTCGTCCAAAAGACCCTCATAGAAGAGGAGGAGTTTATCAGTGGGAGTCAGACTAGGACTCTAGCGAGACTAGTAGGATAGATGTCATGTGGAGCATAGCAACATCAGACACTAGCCATACATACACCGGGATATCGTGGCTTCCAGAGAGGATCCACTTTCACTACACCTTGGAAATCAACGCCTCAGTAGTGGACACCCTATCAGGGACCACAACATCAGCAGCAGTAGTTTAGGCCTATTCAGCAGAATCGACTAGGGTTCTAGGCCAATGAGATGTCATCTTCTACTTCGGGTACCAGGAATACTGGGCCAAAGAAGGGGTGTTGGACATGTGGGGAGCCACACTACCAGCGCGATTGCCCAATGGAGAGGACTAGAGTGTCCATATCAGCCAGACCCACTACCGTGGGAGATATGGGCAAGGCCCATCAGATTCATGCAATGGTGAATAGCTACCAGGCAAAGCACTAGTCGACTGTTCTTGAGATGACAGGTACTGTCATTGACCATACCCTTAGTATTTTGATAGATCTCGGTGCTACCAAGAGTTTCATTTCTGGTGAAATGCTAAAAAGGATTAAGGTAAAGGCAGTCGAACGGGACGAGTTTAGCTTTGTAGAGATGGATTCAGGAGCCAAACAAAAGGTTGGAGAAAAGATTACGGGATGTATTCTTAACCTAGGAGAGTTTTTCATAAGGGACAACCTGTACATCATGATCCTAGGATCGTATGATGTCGTGATTGGTATGGAATGGTTGGAATCGCATGAGGTGATACTCAACTGTAAGATGAAATGGTTGATCTTGGTCGATGATGAGGGAAAGAGATGGGTGATTGTAGGACGGAACCAGGGATTTTCCCTGAGATTCATCTCTTCCTTGCAACTTTCAAAGAGCATGCGCAAGGGGTGCAAGATTTATGTGATCCTTGCATTAAACAAGAAGGCAGTAATGAAAGGTCTAGAACACCTTCTGGTGGTGAGAGAGTTTGCATACGTCTTTCCGAAGGAATTACCTGGGATGTTGCTAGAGAGGGAATTGGATTTTACCATAGACCTAAAACTAGGGACTGAACCAATAGCAAGAATGCCTTATCAGATGTCAACTCCGGAGTTACAAGAGTTGAAAATGCAACTAAAGGAGTTGCTGGACGTGGATCTAATACGTCCAAGTGTGTCACCGTGGGGTGCACCTGTTATTTTCATACGAAAGAAGGATGGGTTGTGGAGGCTCTGCATTGACTACCATCAATTGAACAAGGCCACGATCAAGAATTAGTATCCATTGCTGAGAATTGATGATCCGTTCGATCAAATGAAGGGCATGATGGTGTTCTCCAAGATCGATTTATGAACAGGGTATCACCAGTTACGGATCAAGGAGGGTGAAGTTCCTAAGACTGCCTTTAAGACGAGGTTTGGAAATCATGATTTTACTGTTTTATCGTTTGGACTGACAAACGCCCCAGGGGTATTTATGAGTTTGATGAATAGGGTGTTCCATGATTACTTGGACAAGTTTGTCCAAGTGTTCATTGATGATATTTTGATTTAGTCTCAAACGATGGAGGAGCATGACGATCACTTGTGCTTGGTACTATAGTGTATGCGAGAGCACAAATTATATGGGAAGTTGTCCAAATGCTCTTTTTATCAATCGAAGATTCACTACTTAGGGCATGTCATCTCCAACGAAGGAATTTCCATGGATCCAACAAAGGTTGAGGCTATTATGGAATGGAATGCACCGACGAATGTCCCGGAAGTGCGTAACTTCATGGGTTTAGCATGATACTATCGACGGTTCCTCGAGAGATTTTCAAAGATAGAAATTATGATCATAGAGTTGCAGAAGAAGAACAAGAAGTTTGTATGGACTAAGAAATGCGCGGAAGCATTTCGGAGGCTCAAGGAATTGTTGACAACAACACCAATACTAAAGGTCCCTGACTTAGACATGGACTTCTTGGTATGCACTGATGCATCCAAGGAGGGATTAGGCGGGGTCTTGATGCAAGATGAACAAGTGATTTCTTACATTTCGAGGAAACTGAGAAGGCATGAGGAGAACTACGCAACACATGATTTGGAGTTATTAGTCATCATATATGCCTTGAAGGTTTGGATACACCACCTTGTTGGATTAAAATTTGAACTAAAGACTGACCATTGTGGACTACAACACATATTTACACAAAGTGACCTGAACGTGCGACAATGACGTTGGTCAGAATTGCTTAGCGAGTATTTCTTCGAGATTAATTACATAAAAGGAATAGTGAACCGAGTGGCGAATGCATTGAGTCAAAGACCATGCATCTTTTCAGTGTTGCCTCTTCAGAAGAATCTACATGAAAATATTCTAACTTTACAGCATGATGATAACTGGTACAAAGAGGTTGAGGGTTTTATCGGACAAAACCCCATGATGGTACCATGATTTGAGGGATTTTCATTTGATAGAGATGGTTTATTGAGGTTTAAAAGTCGGATCTACGTACCGCCAAATGAAGGGTTGGGGATGTTGATCCTAAGTGAGGCTCATAGAGCAGTATACATGGCTCACCCGGGAGTCATGAAGATGAGGGCAGACCTTAAACACTTATTCTTCTAGAAGGGAATGAAGGTAGACATAGTCAACTATGTGGCCAGATGTCTAGAATGTCAGCAGGTAAAGGCTGAACATAGATACCCAGTAGGATTTCTACAACCACCTGCTATTCTGGAATCGAAATGGGAGGTTATTTCAATGGATTTTATTGTTGTATTGCCACTAACGACAAGGAGACATGACTCAATTTTCGTAGTAGTAGACACTCTGATGAATAATTCTCACTTTATTCCTATGCGTATGATGTATCAGGCACCTGACATAGCTAGAGTTTTCATCAATGATATTGTGAGGTTGCATGGCATGCCTAAGAGTATTATATCTGATTGAGGATCGATGTTTACTGGATGATTTTGGGTGATTTTCCAAGAGGCCTTGGGAACCCAACTTAACTTTAGTACTGCATATCACCCAGAGACTGACGAACAGACCATATGAATGAACCAGACCTTGGAGGACATGTTGCGCATGTACATGATGGACCAACAAAGGCATTGGGATAAATTCTTACCACTGGTAGAATTCACTTACAACAACAGTTACTAGAGCACCATTAAAATGGTGCCTTTCGAGCTTTTTTACAGGTGACCGTGTCAGATGCCTTTAAGTTGGGATCATCTTGAGGATAGGGTCATGGTAGGACCTTAAGCGATCCAAGAAATGGAAGAGAAAATGAAAACAATAAGACAAAGGATTAAATAAGCATAGGATCGACAGAATATTTATGCCGATGCCCACCGTGTCGACCGTAGTTACGAGGTCAGAAATCGAGTCTTCTTGCGGGTTAAACCGCATAAGAGTTCGATCAAGTTTGGGAAGGGAGATAAACTCTCTCCTAGGTTCATGGGACCTTACAAGATTGTGGAGAAAAAGGGGCCTATGGCCTATCGACTAGCCTTGCCTGATTCTTTGAGGCGTATGCATGATATTTTTCATGTATCTGTTTTGAGACATTATATTAGTGATCCTACACATGTTATTGACATGATTTCCTTGCAGGTGTTGGATGAGGGAGCACTCACAACTTAGTGAGTCCACATCTTAGATCATTGCATTCAACAGCTACAACCTTGAACAGTAGATCAGGTCAAGGGCCAGTGGGACAATTATAATCCGCACTCGACCACCTAGGAGGACGCATATGATATGCGCCAGTAGTTTCCATTTTGTTTTGATAGATAGACATATGATACTCTGATACACTTTATTTTAGCATATATACTGTTACACTTTGGGATGAAGTTTAGACCAAAAGGGGGTGTATGTAACATCCCACTCTGGTGCACTGAGTGAACTTATTCTTTGAGGACACTTTCTCACAATTGATCCAGATTATTATGTTATTTAAACTTTTGATTTTGATTATGAGGCGTTATGGGTTGATAACATGTTGTTTTACCGCTTTGACATAGTCATGTGCTATTGACTCAGTTTTATTGAGTGTGTAGGATTATGGACCTAGAGGATGTCGAGGCATCGATGGAACCCCTTGGACTCCAGATCTAGTCAGGGAGTGTACCATTGGGGTTTGATTGTTTTACTATGATTTTAGTGCTTCTGAGTAGATGATATGATATGGATATATTCTGACATGATTCATTGATGATGAAGGTTGACAATAGCTTGATGACTAGAATCACTTATGGAGTAAAGGGGTCATGCACGACTACCAGATATGTTGAGAGAGAGGTGTGGACAACATCCCTGCCATAGCCTACTAGCACTCCCGCCGTGGCTCAAACTGTAGGTTAGCGACTACCTAGTTCGTGAGAACCCACGATGTCGTGAGGGCAGACTGAAATAGTCGCTCACGATGATTCTAAGGGGCACGCAATAAGGTGGGGGAATTATTCCTTAGAATCCCTTAGTCTCCCACAAGTTCACCTAGTAGAGTATTGATTCCAGGGGTTATTGATGTCTACCAAGTCAGTCAAGAGGCAAGTGGCACCCTTGGAGCACGTAGTGCGTCCTGAAGGGCACGTCACACAAAGGAACAAATGAGGCGAGTGGCACCCTTGGAGCACCTGGTGCATCCTGAAGGGCACGTCGCGTTGATGGTGATAGAGGAATCAACCTAGAAGGCCTTAGTATGAATAACAAGTTAAGTATTTTTAAAAAAATTTCCCTAATTAAATGTCGCCCAGTACAAAATTTAAGTTCTAAGTCTAAATTACGCTAGGGGTAAAATTTTGTCTACCTTTAAAAAAAAAAAAATAATAATAATAATAATAATAATAATAATAATAAGTAAAATAAAAACAACTTAAATAATAACTATGAACTTCGTTAAATCTTCTAACATGAAGGGAGTAAGAAATTTAATTTATTCATTAAAAAAAAATATGTTGATAGAAAATGTAAAAAAGGGAAATTAATTGTGTTATCTTTTTGATAATTTAAAATATCCTAACTAAATAATAAAAGGGAAAGGGGTTAAATTCCACACCTGCCTTTTTGAATTCTAATTAAAAAGGGGAAAGGGGGAAAATAAAAAGAAAAAATATAGGAAACTAGGGAAAAGAGGTAACATAAAAAGGGAAAAAGGGGGACTTAAGGGAAAAAGCGGAAAGTCAAGTTAGTAAAGAATCTACCATTTAAGAGGTTTCTAATTTTAAACTGAATTAGCAATTTCATAATAGGGAAATCCTTTAAAACCTGTAAGGGAATTTGGGGATACCTAGGAGTGATTCTAGGAGTAACTCTAGGTGGGTGAGGGAAATAAGATAATTAATTAATTAAAGAAATTAAATAATGGAGGAATGAAGGGGATGGGTGTCACTTGTACGAAGAGGATTTTTTAGGAATTTATTTTTAAAACTTTAATTAAATGAGATTTTAGGAAAGAAAGGAAGCTCGAAACTCTATATAATGAAGGAGGAAGAAGGATGAAGGGGAACTACTGTTTGTGTAACATTACGCTGCAGAAATATCTACTTGACTAATTTATTTGTGGGAGTTGGGGATACCCAACTCGGAGAGGAGTGGTAGCTCGACCTTGTGAGGCGAGCTGGGAGCTAGTTGAAATCTCTGGATAGTGTGTGTGGCCCTTTTGTGGCTCGGGGGGCTAAGGGGGAAGAAGAGTTCCCCTATCATTGGCTGGGATTTACCGGTGAAGTCTCGATGGTCGGCGAGTGGGAGTTGCATGGAGAGTATGGTCGTCACCTAGAGCGGGTGATCAGGAAATGGTATTCCCTCCTCATTTTGTAAGGTAGAATGTATTAGGACTTATGCTTGGATCTGCTTATTTAATGGAAAAGTAAAATGATGGTTTTTGTTATTTGGTGACTGAAAATTTCCTTAGCCTAGATCGATGATGGTTGACTCCCATGGCCTTCGTCTTTCCGCATGCCATGACCGACTTGTGTGTTGATTTTAACCTTGAGGTTGTTTAGCCTTCGTCCCTATCTCACCAATCCTCACCTGAGTAGTCGGCCAGGAGCCTGATCTATGGTCTTCGCCTTAGCATTAAAATACCTATGGATCTCAACGCCCTACTTTTCTGTGCGAGGATGGTGAAGTGAAGGTGAACCTATCAGTCGTCTACCTCTGTGGATGTCCTTGCCTGATTGTTGGACTTGTGTCATCCAGTACGGCCTCTGCGTTTGGAATATATTTCTTCCTTGTTGTTTATTTGTTGTGCCTGAATTGATAGAATCCCTACGATCCTTTCGATGAGTTATCCTATGGCCCTTGCATTCTCTTACTGTTGTCAGCATTTTTATATTGGTGACCCGAGAAGTAAAAAATATATATATTTAACTTCATTCTGCGTTGTGTTTCATGTTGGATTGACTGGTTTTTATTACTTCAGCGATTGTAATTATGTAACTGAGGTAAAAATATTACCCCTGTTGTTGTAATTAGGTAATGGATGTAAATTATTACTTGAATGATATCATTTAGGTGATAGATGTAAAATTTTACCCCGATGTTTTACTCAAATTTAGCCTTGTTCCCTCATTGATTGACTTTGGTTGATGCATTTCTCTTTTATTCAATGAATTGTTGTGTGCTCATTTATTTATGAATATCACAGTTGGACTATTCTCTTCGAGCACTCTGGAAGGCCCTTGACGGGAAACAAAACATTTTTCTTCTTGAACCTTGGTCTGTGTTTGCTTTTCCCAGCTAATATTGGATTCTACTTCACAGTTTTGTTTTGCATTTTTTTTCATGCCTTAAATGCCCACGTTGACCCTTAAAAGATTGTTTGAGTTGTTTTTTTTCCCAAGAATTTCCATTACCTTATGGCCTTCGATTTGGTTGTTAGTCGACAAATTTCATCCAGGGTAAGGCAGACAGTAGACTTAGATCTCTGCCCGTTTTATTTTTTCTTGAAATTTGGTTAAAACAAAGCCATATCTAGCTGACTGGACAATGACTTACTCCTCCCTTAGACAACGTGTTAATCATAGCTTGGTGATGAGTTTTCTTTTGTTGATTTATCACATTTTGCCTTCGATTGAGGCCTGTGATTTCCAGTTCGTTCACCCCCCCTAGATCGTCCTCTATTTTTTGACTGTGTTACTACAACAACGATTTTGTTTTCCCTTTTATGGTGTAACATATTGGGTTGATGGTGTTTTCTTTTGAGTGGATATGGAATGTGGTTAAGTTGATTGAGTTTCCATTAAATGGGCATGATTCGCCATTAACTTGTAACCTACATTTTCCCTATATTAATAACTGAAAGCATGTAATTTCTTCTGGGCGGATCGATACTGCGTTATGCCTTTTTTCTTTGGTGACAAAAAACAGTGTGGTGCGTATTTATGGATGATTGTGTTGCATCTTTAAATACCATGATTTCCATTTAAATGTTGATTGTTCCTTATGCTCTAAGTTTGTCTTTACCTTTACCTGGCAGTGAAACTCACCAATGGTGTATGGAAGTACACCTAATTCGGTGCATGGTCGTGTCTCACATTGAATATAGGGATTTATGGCATTTACCCTCTCAGTCGTTTCCCTTAATGTTTGCAGACAGCTGTCACCTTGGTACTTTTAGTAAAGTTAGACTCATGCTGTAAATTATTGAGCTAATAAATGTCTCATTGATGCTTTCTGCCTTGACGTAGTTAGTGTTGTTAGTGATATATTAATTGTTAGGTCATTTGTCATTAAATGTCTTGTTATTAAATGCCTTGTTATTGCCTTATTAATTATTTTAATGGTAACATATTACATTAAGATTGTTACTACTGTTATCAAGATTAATGGCTAGTTGAATGGAGGTTTGGATTAAAATAGATGTGACCCTATAGGTGCAGTTAATAATTAACTTGATTGGTGACTAATGATTGGATTGCATATTTTTTTACATTGCTAAATTGGTTGTATTTAATATCTAATTGATGGTAAATTAATGGCTAATTTATAATTCAGACAAGTTGGTTAGACTATAATTAATGAGTAATTATATTTTTTAAAATTATTAGCCAAGTCGAAGATCAGACTTGCTTATTGATGTCCATTTAACGTTGAGTTAGATGGTACCTTGATGGCACTTTGAAATTTTAAAATTGCGCAGAAGGATGGGTTTTAAGGCTATTTTAGGTTGTACCTTAATGTCTTATTGCATTTTAGACATGCTAAGTTGGGGTTCATGATAGATGATTAAAATGGACCATAATCATTGACTAGCTTGACTCGACGATTGATCAGGATTTTGGCGAAGTCGTTTTTAGTTTGCGCTTCATGTTGAGGGTGTTGTTGTTTATTATAATTAATGTTTTTTAATTGGTTGTAAAAAATGTTTAATGTGATTGGTTTTTCTGACTATAAGGGTTATAGATCTTTTGTAATTAATTTTGGTTGCATTGGGATGTATGGTGTTGTCCTTAGCTTAGTAGGCTTGGTCTGCTTGTGTCGGGAGGGATGTAGACACATCCTTGTTCCTCAGAACAGTCGCTAGCCCTAAGACCTTAAATGGTCAAAATCAATGGGAACATGGGCTTGAGCGTTTCTTATGTGACCTAGAGGTCCTAACCATTGCAGGGTAGGATGGGTGGGTAGTCATTCTTATTCTTCATTGGTTGATTGTCGTACATTGCTTCCAGGTGCTTGATGTGCTTCTTAGGTCGTTATGTTGTTGTCGTGTGAGTTGCATGATTCATTTTTGTCGTTGTGTTGCAACGTTGAGTATAATGTCTTGTTACCCTTCTACACACACAAAAAAAAAAATTGCACTTATTATGTGAGGCTTGTTGTTGTAACGAGATGGGAGGTTCACTACAGAATGAATACTACAACTTGGCACAATTCCTACAACTCGACACAAAGCCTACAACTCGACACAAATCCCTACAACTTGACATGAATCCTACAACTTGGAACAAAGTCCTACAAATCAGCACAAAGGCCTACAACCTGGCACAAAGTCCTACAATTTGGCACAAATGCCTACAATATTCTTCTTTTCGAATTATTCCATGAACTCCCTTTAACTGAGAGAATCCTTGAACCATCATTTCATCTACTGCATGTCCCTATGCATCGTGCAAAGTTTCGCAAATCCTTTCTTCTTCCTGATCACTGACTCCCTATGAATTTTGACTCCATATGAGTCCTTTAAAGTCTTGATTTTTTGTGGTAACCTTCCTAGAATACGTAGGATAACCTTCTCGAAAAAGAAACAACAAGAGAATTTTTTTTTTCCAATATAATATCATTTTATATAAGAACACATAAATTTCATGGTAATTTATTATAGCATTAACAAGGCGTCCTACCTGAGAACAAGAAAAAGAAATATCTCTTAGAGGAGATGTTAGCTCATATTGCAACTAACCACAATAATCATTTATATTAATATTACATGATACTAAGTATTCATTTGTTCCTAGAATTAATAAAATATAAAGGATTTCAATACTCACTTAGGAAACAATAATAAAAATATCAAACCTGATATGAAAACCTAGATTCTGACTATTGTTTTGCTAGAGTTGTTTTTCTTCTGATACAATTATTCTTTCCAACATGGAGAGTGTGTTGTTCCTCTAAATTTATTATATTTGATATCTTTCTGGCTCTACAATTGCCTCTTGGACAAATATCCATTTTCTTTCTAGAGATTCATATCTATAGTAGTTTCTTTTTATTGTTTCTCTTGCTCCATGTTCATGTTCTTGGAATCTCGAAGAATCAAACTCTTCATCCTTTGACAGTTTCTCTTCAATATGTGGTTCCATAATTTTTCTCTTTGTTCATTGTAGCCCGATGATGTCAATCCTTGTATTCCATGCTCTACCAAGAGTCCATGATTTCTTTGCATAATCATGATTTTATGGAGGAAGTCATTATTGTATTTGACTTTGACCTTGACCAATATTTTGACTTTGACAATTCAAACCTTCAATTTGACCCAAAAATTCAAATTTGACATTTTGGATGGTTGAGGGAACCAGGTGATGCATTGGGTTAGGTAGAACTAGGATAACCAAAAATTATTCCCAATACTTCATAGAAACATTCACTCTAAGTGGTACTGTAGCTGGTGTTGGTACTCCAACTGGTGTTGCAACTAGAACTGAAACTGGCACTATAATTGACACTACAAATGGTGGTGCAACTGCCACTAAGGAACTGGGATGAAGGAACTAAGACTGCAACTGTAATTGTGCTACAATGAGCTTGATAGAAATTTGCAGATCTATCTTCCAATGGTTAAACTATTATGAAGTTTGAGTGGGCCCATAACCTATTAGAATGTTGTGCTCGACTAACCATAGAAAATATCAAAATATTGTCACCCCAACCATAGGCATGCAACCACTGCCAAGCATCATAACCTTTGACATATATAATGATTCTGGAAGCACCGCTAGAACCAAAGGATAACAAAGAGAGAGAGAGCACACTTTTCTCCAAGGGTAGTGCACCAAGAATAAAGTCCCAAGCCACAAACCAATACTAGTACCCCGTTGTAGTCATTGTAGCTGCACTCTTCCTATAGACTTGTGAACCACTTTATTAAGTGTGTGTGTGTGTTACCAAATTATCTCAAGTGCCTTATATTTATACTAATCTGGCTAGGTGAATAGGTGCCTTATATTTGTGCTCCTGTTCACTAAATTGTTGAACGCAAATTCTTCTTGTGCTAGAATCTGATCCCATTATCAACCTTGCTCAGTGAATAAACTTCTCAACAATTTTACTAGAAACATGTTTACTACTTCCGTCTTTCCATCTGTCTGAGGGTGATATGATGAACTAAAGGAAATGTTTGTCCCCAACCTTGTCCATCGATTCCTCCAAAAGTTTCTTACAAATTTGGTGTCCCTATCTGAAACTATGCTCCTAGGAAATCCATGTAGTCTCACTACTTCTCTGAAAAACAAATTGACGATGTGTGTAGCATTGTTTGTCTTTTGGCATGGTATGAAATGTGCCATTTTTGAAAATCTGTCCACCACAAAAAATATGGAATTGCTCCCTTTTTGAGTTCTAGGCAATCCCAAAAGAAAATCCATATTGATTGCATCCCATGACCTTTCTAGAATCGGTAATGGATAATATAAACCAGTGTTATGTTGTCTTCCTTTTGCATACTGACAAATTATACATTTGTTAAAAAAAAAAATCACCTCTTCTCTCATGCTCGACCAATAATACGAATTTCTCAGCTATGCAAATGTCTTATCATGACCAAAATGTATGGCTAAACCTCCATTGTGTTTCTCTTTCATTAGGTTATCTCTCATTGAGCATTTTGGTATACATAATTGGCTTCCTATGAAAAATAATCCATCCTGGATCAAATATTCAGTCCATGATCTTCTGTCTCCCAATAAAGGATTCTCACATGCCTCATAAACTTCCTTAAAATCTGCATCATCTCGGTACATCTCCTTGAGGTGTTCAAACCCTAAGGTCTCCACATGGAATTCCTATACAATCAAACTCCTCCTGCTCAAAGCATCTACAACCTTGTTATTGTTAGAAAAACAGGACCGTGGAGCAATAAAATAAAACAAATGCAGAAACAAAACACAGAAGACACACAATACAAGAGAGACACAGATTTACGTGGTTCACCCAGTGTGGGCCACATCCACCAGAGAAATTGCCAGGTCCTTCCTTTATTATTATCCAACAAATGAATGGATACAACCTACAACAAAACCCATTGTAACTTCCTCTTCTTTCTCACACAGTCTCCTCTCTCGGAATACAATATTCACCATCAATGATAGTCGCGATACATTTCCCTCATAAAAGAGGGTTGCCTTCTAGGGCAAAAAACCCTAACATAATCTCTACTGTTAGATCTGCGACCTTATAATGAACGGTCCAGATTTGCAATGAAATTACAATATACTTTTATAAGGCAATTTTTGCTTCGAGGGCTTCGCCCCCGAACCCCCGCTAGGGATCCACTTGGCCCCAGACCCC